>PVHP010008817.1:0-52401 GCA_004024765.1 Zapus hudsonius
GTTGTCTTGTTTAAAGCCATTTTACAAACTTAGATAATTACACGCTGCCTATTACGTATTAAATGCTCTCTGGAGCACATATCAGATGTCAGCTAATGCAGTCCTCCTTCACATTTATAGAGGACGACGCAGGGGCAGTCTGGGCTGTGAAGTGTGTCAAGACAATGGCTGTGACACACCAGACTGGAACCCCCTCCCCCCAAACTGAACATGTCCTCGCCATTCTGAGGCATTTTAAGCCCATTTGGTGAAGGGGAATCCTGCTTTGATTTTAATATAATCAAAGGCATCAAATGTCACTATGGTTTGTGACATCGGTGCGTTGTTCCAGAAAGCCTCCCGGTGTCGTGTTGATCTCTTGATTTTTCCTCTTCAAGTGTGAACACGTTGCCTTCTGCACTTAGATCTACGTCTAACTTTGACGCTGTGTGGACATTGTTCTGATATGTGTACTAATATACTAATACCTTTTATTTTTGGGGGGCGTGGATTGTGGTTGATAAGCCCCGCTGTCTGGTAGATTCAGACTCCTAAACCAAGATGGTCCTCAAAGGGAGGGGTTGAGAACACTGAGAAGCCTGGGAGATCTCTCTGTCTCTTCGGATTTATAAATTCATAAATCATAATTATAAATTTAATAATAATGATAAATTAAATTTGCCATTATGATCTATTTATAAATTAATCCTGGGCTGGAGAGATGGCTTAGCGGTTAAGGCACTTGCCTCCAGTGTCTAAGGCTCCGGGTTCAATTCCCCAGGACCCACATATGCCATACCCACAAAGTGGTGGCGCTGGTGCTCTCTCTCTCTCTCTCTCTCTCTCTCTCTCTCTGTCTGTCTGTCTCTTTCTCTCTCTCAATCTCTGTATCTCTGCTTGAAAAATGAATAAATAAAATATTTTTAAAAATTAATCCTATGAGCCCTGGATTATTGCCACATGCTCCACAGGACACCCAGGCTCCAAGGCTCATGAGGTTGGCAGGTTGTAGGCTTGAACCCTGGGCTCTGGCACCATACCAACCTGCTCCTGTCAAGCTGTGTTGTCTTGCTCATCTCAGCTTTGCCCCTACCCTAGGTTTGTATCATGACACCATTTCACAGATGCTGGGACACTGGAGTTCACGGAGGGGTCAAGTCTCTGAGATACTCCACAGTGATGCTACCTGAGTTGTTAGGATCAGAGGCTATCTGAAAAAAAATTCTCCCCTGGCACAAGGATTTTTTTTAAATTTTATTTATTCATTTTCAAGCAGAGAGATGAGAGAGAGAGAGAGAGAGAGAGAGAGAGAGAGAGAGAGAGAGAGCATCAGGGACACATCTTGTGGGTCTGGCTTATATGGGTCCTGGGGAATTGAACCAGGGCCTTAGGCACTGGAGGCAAATGCCTTAACCCCTGAGCCATATCTCCAGCCCAAGGATCTTTTTTTAAAATTATTTTTTTATTTGAGAGACAGACAGAAAGAAAGAGGCAGACAGAAAGAGAGTGAGTACAGTTGCATAAAGGCTTCCTGCCACTGCAAATGAATTCCAGACATATGGGCCACTTTGCGCATCTGGCTTTTCATGGGGACTAGGGAATCCGACTCTGGCTTTCAGGCTTGGCAAGCAAGCAAGCCCTTTTAACCACTGAGCCACCTCTCCCTTCCAGCACAGGGACCTTTTTAAATTTTTTTAAATGAATATCTTTATTATGAATAAGTATATGCATTGTATGAGCAAATCTTGTGATGGTGCCTTCATTTCCCTCCTCTCTGTCCCCTCCCCACTGGGGTCCTTCCTGGGTGCTCATACTGGATCTGCCCATAGGGTAGGGGGTTGTGAACTGCACCAGAGGAAGCCAGTTGTTTTTTTCCTTCCCCCTCTGTGGGTTGTTGTTGAGGGGGTGATGTCTCTGGATATTCTCCCCCACCATGGCTCTTACAATCTTTCCTCTTCCACTCAGTTCCCTGAGTCATGGTGGGTGAGTTTTGAGTCTTCTTTTTTTATTGTTGAGATCTTAAGTATCTCTGGATCTTTGCCCTGGGTTGTGGTGGGTATTGTTGGTGTCTGTCTCCATTGACCTTTCATGGGTGATCAGACTTGCTGTGGTGATTGGTCTTCTCTTTATCTCATCACTTTCTCATAGGTTTCATTTGGGCCCTGTGTGATAGGCCAGGGGTGGATCATCTCCTGCCAGGATGTCAACCATCATTTTTGACCCCTGGACCTTCCATGCAGGAAGGCACCGTGAGACCCGGCAGCTCTCAAGGTCAAAGTGGAGGGAGGATGCTGAGTGGGTAAAGTGCTTGACTCCAGTTCGGATCCCCAGCACTCACACAAAAGCCAGACATGGCAGTACATGCCTGCAATCCCAGCACTGGCTGGGAGGTGGAGACAGGAAGATCCCTGGGGCTCGCTGGCTCCCTTGTCTAGCTGAATCGTGGAGTTCTGGGTTCAGTGAGAGACCCTGTCTGAATAGGGGAGCAATTGAGAAAGTGCCCACACACATATGAACATACATACACACATGTATACCACCACACACACATATGAACACACATATGAACACACGTGTATACCACACATATATGAACACACACATGCACACCACACACATGTGAACATACACACATGTACACCACACACATATGAACACACACATATGAACACACGTGTATACCACACATATATGAACACACACATGCACACCACACACACATGTGAACATACACACATGTACACCACACACATATGAACACATGTGTATACCACACATATATGAACACACACATGCACACCACACACACATGTGAACATACACACATGTACACCACACACACATATGAACACACGTGTATACCACACATATATGAACACACATGCACACCACACACATGTGAACATACACACATGTAGACCACGCACATATGAACACATGTATACCACACACATGTATATCACACACACATGAACACACATGCTCACCACACACATATGAACATGTATACATATACACCACACACATGTGAACATGAACATACAAACATGTACACCACACACATACACATATGAATATACATATACACATGTACACCACACACATGTGAACACACACATGCACACCACACACATGTGAACACACATGTACACCACACACATATGAACACATATGTATGCCACACGCATGTGTACACCACACACATGAACACATACATGTACACCATACACACATGTACACCACACACATATGAACATGCACATGTATACACCACACACATGAACATGAACATAAACACATGTACACCACACATACACATATGAACATACATATACACATGTACACCACACACATGTGAGCTACACACATGTACAGCACATACACACACATGCAAAAAAACCCAAAATTATTGTGGAGGAAGAGGGGGAATTTGTAAGGAGGGGAGATGGGGGGGAAGCAGAGGAGAAGAAGGAGGGAGAGGAAGTGGGGGCAGGGACACGCAGAGAAGCAAGGGAGGAAACCAGCCATGGGCTTGCACAATGCCAAGGCTAGGTCCTGGGTTCCCAGGTCTTCATCTTTAATAGGGGCTTTAATTACACATATGGGGCTGGCAAAGAAAAATATGAACCCCCAAGAGGGTCATGACCCTCAAATATGTTTTCAAATCTACAGAGGAAATTCCCAATTTGCTGCTGCTGGTTGGGTGATGTTTTCATTCCCCCCACACTAAAACCTGGCTCATGACCCTCAGTGAAAAAGCAGCGCTACCTTCAAGCAGGACTTTTAACTTCTGCAGAGGCCTCCAGCTCCTGTATTTGTTGTTCTGGATGAGATATTGGGGGGGGGGGTGAGCAGAGATCCCACCCCTCTGGCTGTAAATCAGAGCAGATCACAGAAGGCCACCTTCTGTTTAGGTAAGAACTGCAGGGCCACCTTGGGGGGTGGGAGGGAAGGAAGAGGGGATTTTTCTATGTGTAGTTATAATTTCCGACATTGAAACAAGAACATTGTGCTCCCCCCCACACACACACACACCCCAAAGTGTGCCGGGTTAATTGAAGAAAATGTAACCTGGGCCACCATGCCTGGTAGTTGGTTCCTAGGCAACGAAGCTGCAAGCCCACACCACAGCCTCCGGCTCCATCGAATCACACCCCACTCCATCTGCACAGCTTGGATTAAGAAAACTTCTTATTTTGACCATTTTCAAGGAAATTTTCCCCCCAAAGGAATTACACCTCTCTATCCCCTCTCTCTCTCTCTCTCTCTCTCTCTCTCTCTCTCTCTCTCTCTCTCTCTCTCTCTCTGTCTCCATGGAATGGGCCACTGCTAGGTTCTATCTGTGGATACCATCCACAGCCTCCTTCCACTGCCCTGTTTTCTGTGACTCTTTGGCTCATCAGAGAATAAAACAGGAAATAGAGTCAGGCCCCATGCCCAGAAAGAAAAAGCAAGAAGTTTACATCGTAAGGTGCTGGTGTCAAAGGGGGTGACATCATGAAATTCACCGAGGGAAAGGAGGGCAGGTCCTGAGTTGGTGATGCTCACCTCTAAATGGTCCCAGCCTTCTGCTTTTCAAGGATTCTGCTAAGAATCTGCTAATCCTCCTTCTCCTCCTCCTCCTCCTCCTTCTCTTCTTCTGGCTTTGTGTACGCAAGGCGAGCACTCTAACCACTGAGCTACATCTCTACCCCTTCACTTTGAGAGAGGGTCTCACTAAGGTGCCCAGGCTGGTCTTGAACTTCTGTAGCCCAGAGAGTTCTTGAACTCACAATCCTCCTGCCTTGGCCTTCTGAGTAACTAGGGTGACAGGCCTGCCCCACCAAGCTGTATGCACTGTTTTTTTTAAAATATATATATATTTTATTATTTGCAAAGAGAGAGAGAGAGAGAGAGAATGCATATGGGCATGCCAGGGCCTCCAGCTGCTGCAAAGGAACTCCAGATGCATGAGCCACTTTGTGCATCTGGCTTTCTGTGAGCCCTGGGGAACTGAACCGGGCAGAATGCACTGGAATTCAGGTGGCTGGCACAACAGCTAACTTCGGGCCAAGGCATCAGTCTCAGAAGGAAGCCTCTGGGCCAGCGCCATCAGCACCATGAGGAGATGTTAGACACACAGGGTTTAGTCCCTACTCAGACCCACTCACTCAGAGACTCTGTCTGGGGTGAACCCTGCAGACGGTCCCCAGGCACCAGTTTGAGGACAACCGATCTACAGGCGCAGTGGAGATGCATGTGATTTCATTCCAGGTTTAGCTCAAACTGGTCACAGCCAGCGAGGGCTGTGCAATGTGACAAGTGTGACCAAGGACACGGTGACTCCTTCCACCTCCTAAGTGCTATTTGTAAGGTGGGATCTGCCAGAGTGCAGGCCACACAACTTAACTATCCATCTCAGTGAGGCAGTGAACCGATTTTCTCTCCAACACTGAACACCCTCTCATTCCTCACCCCAACACCCACACCCTAACCCAGTTGTCCCCTTACACAGTGCCCCAGGAAGTGGAGCATATCAGCAGCCATTTTTCTTCTGTCCAGCACTGCGCTGTGGGTGATAAAGGCAGTGCTGGTCTTAGTGGAGACCCCACAACTAATTAGATCCAGATGTGGCCTAATTACGTGACTGGTAGGAGGGCAGCCCAGCCTCCAGGCACCTAAGCCATTTGCCCACAAGAGGCACGAGGCAAGGGAGGAGGGCAGGCCAGGAGGCTCGAGGCCCAAGGACAAAGCTGTGTGGAAGCCACTAAGCAGGAGAGACACATCACAGGCAGCAGCTGGGCATGGGAGTAACAGAAGCTCAGCAGCTGGTGTGGGGACCTGGGGCCTCATTGCACACAGCAGCCCATGGACTCCACCATCAGCTGGAACCCCAGAGGGGACTGTCCCATCTGTGCAGAACCCAGCAGGTAGAGCGGGTCCTGCTCAGCACCCAAGGACATGTCCCTTCTGCAGGGCTCAAACCTCTCCACAACACCCATGGAAGGGTATGGCTTCTCTACTCCTCAGAGCCTTCTACGGTATTCTCAAACTCTACCACTAAGGAACCCTGGACGGCTGTGGCACTCATGAACCATCTGTGACTAACAGTTTTCTGTCAGGCCAGCTACTGGCCCTGGCTCGTCTCACTCCCGAACCTTCTAGTACAACCATAACCACAGCAGCCAGGCCCTCCCCGACCTGCTCATTAAACTTACTCTGCACCCTGTGAGGCTCCTCTGCCCTCCTATGAGCCTCTTCTGCACCCCTCGAGCCTCCCCTACACCCCAAGACTCTCTGTGCATCCCCCTCCCTACAGCCTTCAGTAACCTTGGTTTGGTCTCCAGGCAATCCTGCCCAAGATGGAGACTGAGGAGGTCAGGCAGGTTCAGGTTGATGTCCTTTGCTTTCTGAGGGGAGGCAATGGTGAGGACAGTGCTGAAGCCAAGTTCAAAGGCAATCCTGTCTGTCATAAAGTCACTAAGATGGCACACAGTCCCACAGCTGAGTTCAAGCTGTGTCCCCTCCCCCGCACAGTCCACATAGCAGGGTGAGGCTCATTCTTGTATTGAAGAACTCACCTCACACAAGATTCACACAAACCATTGAAGTGGCCATAGCCTACAATGACATTGATCGCTTCCCAGGAAATTGACACGCCACCCTGCCTAGAGCTCCCCTCCATTCTGGTTCACAAATCCAGACTCATACAGAGTTCCCAGAAGTTTCCAGGCTGTCACAACTGCTCCTTTTAAGGCAGTCACCCTAGCACCCAAATCTACTGCTGAGGTGAATGGTGACCCTGGGTCCTTGGGAAAGCCTTGTCCCCAGCAAGGGACACATGCAGCTATCCAAGCTCATGACTGGCTTATGAGAGTCACAGCCAATAGTGATTGGTGGAGCTACTGTGACAGGCCATCCACCCCATCCCCCCCACAAAGGACAATGTGGCAACGTCCCCTCTCACAGCTCTGAACTCCTTCCAGAGGCTGTGAGGAGACTCCTGCCCGATGCTTGCTCTTGGTGACTGTCACATTCATTGACTTATGGCCACATCTCTCCAGTTTCAGGACCAGGGTATCTCTGCTCTCTCCTCTTCTGGCTTTCCTTTCCTGTGTCCTTGGTGCTCAGACACACAAGAGTCGGTTATCAGAAGGTCCAGGGAGATGGCACACACCTCATAAGACACTAGCAGTAGTGACCAGAGTTGTAATCATTCCTCACGTGCTCACTGAGCATGGTCTGTGTTCAGCACCCACCCAGCACGAGACAGGAGCACGAGGTCGTCAGCCCTGATGGAGTTCTCATTTCCTAAGGAGCAAACAGACATAAGCAAAACGGACTGTGTATTAGAAGGGAACGCATGAGAAGAAAAAGACGGGAAGGAGCTAAGAAGTTACAGGAGAGGTGTGTTGTCAGTAGGGTAGCCAGGGGAGAAGTGTCATTGGTGACATCCATAAGAGGGGCCAGGAAAGAGGATCAGTAAGGCTGTGTGGTAGAACTCACAGAATGCAGAGGAGGCTCCTGGGGTGCAGCGGGGCTCACGGAGGGGTATCCATGAGAGACAGGGGCTGGCTTGGGGAGGGTGGGTGCAGAAAGAGCCGATCACACAGGGACCCAGAAGTCAGAGCAAACTCCTTGGGAAACATGGTGCATTTGGAGTGGGTGGGGGTGTCCATGGCTCCCATCAGGGGCAGAGCCCAGGGTGAGGACAGAAGCTTAAGGCCTGGCAGTTTGGAGATCCAGCCAGGGGCTGAGGGAGCGAGACCACAGGAGGCCACGGGGAAGCAGGAGAGGAAGTTGGGAGTCTGGATGTGTTTCAAAGATAGAGCCAATAGAATCTCAGCAGCCTGAATGTGGTGTGGGAGGAAGAAAGAGAAACAAGACAGAGCCGGGGTTTTGGCCTGAGCCACTGGAAAGAGAAGAGGCGCTTATGCTTGTCTTTGATATCCAGCTGTGAATGAACTCCGAAGGCCTCGCTTAGGGCTGCTGCCCCATCCAAAAGTAAACACGGACATTTGCAAATGTATGGACATTCTAAGAAGAGCTTTAAAAAGCTGAAGGGTGGATGCTGGCTCTTTCACACTCAGCGCCTGGAGGGCACCTGCCAACACAACCCCTAGAACTCAATAGATAGATATTGGAGGGGAATGAAGGCAAGAGAGCAAGTCCATGGGGTTTCTGGGCTGCTTGTGTGTGGTGGGCACTGTACATCTCAGGGAAGCTGCCAGCACCCTCTGAGCTAAGTACTGCAGTGTGCACACTTGGCTGAGTTGAAAATCAAGTCCCCCCTGGGGATCTTAAATAGTGAGGTTGGCAAGCCAGTGAAGACCAGAGATGGCATTTAAACAGAATAATCTGGCTTCAGAGATGTTGCTTTAGGGGCTGGAGAGATGGCTCAGTGGTTAAAGTCATCTAATGGCCTGAGTTCAATTCCCCAGTCCCCAAGGAAAGCCAGATGCACAAAGTGGTGCATGCATCTGGAGTTCATTGGCAGTGGCTAGAGGCCCCGGCATGGCCATTCTCTCTGTCTCAAATAAATAAATAAAAATATTTTATTTTAAAAATATGTTCATAACAGGAAGATGGGTCGATCTCCAGTTCACTTTCTATGCATCTCTCGGTGCCCTGACCCATCTCCCAGCCCATCAACCATCTGTCCACCCATCTGTGCTCGTTTGAATGTATGTCCCCCATAGACTCAGGTGTTTTATTAAAGCTTGTAGCTCGGATTTCCAGCTGCCTGGCTGGAGGAGGTGTCACTGGGGGTGGATCCTGGGGTCCAACCCAAAGGTGTGTTTGGGGGGCGGATCTGATTTCCAGCCCAAAGGTTTGCAGAGCAGTGTGAGCTCTGCCTGGGTCCCTGCTGTTTACTGCCAGTTGTGTGCTTGCTTGTGGTGCTGGCTGCTAGGTGACGTCTCTCTGCTTGGAACTACGGAAGGGGATCTGCAAGCTTCAAATAAACCTGTCTTCCTATAAACTGTGACAGAGTTTGGATGTTCATCTCAGCAAAGTGGAGCTGGCTACAACATTATCCACCTACCATCCATTCGTCCATCCATCTGCCCTCGCATCTACCCTCCTATTCACTCATCCATTTGCTCACTCATCAACTCATCCATACACCCATCTATCTACCCTTCCATCTCAACCCTCTTTCCATCCAGTTACTTACTTAGCTTGCACACCTCATAGTGAGCACTGGCTGTGTGCATGGGACTAGAACTGCCCTAGTGAGCTAACCTCACATGCTGGTCACACGAGTGACCGACCCCAGCCAAGCTGGGGCATGGGTGTATGAGATGGGAGACGCCCAGGAGTGTCACAGAGGCACAGCTGGTGGTCAGTGGAGCTGGTTTTCCACCTGCAGTGAGCTTTTCCTGGCACACGGAAGCCAGAGCCCAGCTGGGCGTTGTTGAGGACATGCTCAAACATCCTTCCATGTCAGGGCTGATCCAGAAGGAGGCTTCTGAACCTGTCTGTATATCATGCCGTCTCCCCACCTGTACATCATAGGAGACAGAAATTGTCAAGGCAATCAGGGTAACAGAACCCCAAAAATGAATGGTTTCTCATTCCTTGACTAAAAACAGGAAATGTCACCAAGCCTGCAGAAGTCTGGGTGTCACACCTTCCAGGAAAGATTTATAGATTAAGTCCGCATCCTTCCTAGAGGACAGAAATGCTGATCCTTACCAAGATAGGCAAAGGTTTTTAAGAACTAACCTTCATAAGGTCGGTGGGAGACCAGTGGGATCAGCGAAGCACCCTGACCCCCATTCAGATATAGTTGATTTGGGGTGGAGCTATTGTGGGTATTTTTTTCCCCAACTATCCCCAAGTGACTCAAGTCCCCTGCTGGGATGTCTCCATGGTAGATTCTTGAAATGTAGTATATGCAAGTCTTTCTCCTCTCTCCATCCCTCCCTCCCCACTCTCTGACAGAGTCTTGGCCTTGAATTTGGGGCAGTTTTTCTCTCTTTGCCTCCCAAGGACTGGGACTCGGACATGAGCCTTGCTGGGCTTAGACAGACGCTCTCACTGCTGCTGGCTGCAACTTCAGCTCATCAGGTGGAGTTGGAAGTGGGGATCAGTAATTAGTAACGGAGCCACTCGTTTTCCTGATGACTGCCACAGGGTCCCCATAGGGCTCTCCGGAAGTCCCTGCTCTAATGAGGCTGCGGAAATAGTGAAAGAAAGTATGAAGACAGAAGTCAGCCTGGTGAATCTATAATCTGCTGTTTGGACCAAAAACAATGAGGGTAATTGAGCTGTGTTGAACCGGTAATATATTGGGAAGAGAAGAGAGGGAGAGAGAGAGAGAGAGAGAGGAAGAGAAAGAGAGAGAGAGACCCTGATTTTTTTCCTTTATGTCAAAGCTGTGATCACTTAACTTGATGCTGGAACCCCCCCCCCACACACACACACACACACTAACCCTATTGACAAGTCTAGGTCCTCTCTTCTCATTGGCTAAGCTGTCTTCTCTAGCGTGGTACCCAGCCCTATGGTAGATACACACACAGGCACACACCTGCTTGCTCTTTCCCACCACCTCAGCACCTCACAGGTGGAGGCCCAAAGCTTGCCAGGGTAGCCTTGGCAAAACTGGGTGTTGAATATACTGTCGTTCTATTCCCAAGCCCCTGCTCTGCTGACAAAACTCAGCCAAAGGGATTCTATCTCTGATTGAAACTGGAATTCTGAGACCAAATCCTTTGGTCTGAGAGTAGGACCTTTGCAGAAGGGATGCAGCCAGGAAATCGCCAGTGATAAGACCTCCTTCTGGCCTTGGGGAACAAGGCCTGGCACCCTCATTGGGCACTGGCAGCAGGCACCCAGGAATGTTGTATTATGAAGTCTCCTGAGAGCCAGAGAGCTAAAGATGCCAATGTGGGACAGGGCCTAGACAAATGTCACTGTGTAAGCTGTTCTGACCTGCAAGCTACCGAATCTTCAGACTAGGGTGGGAAGCAAACTCAACAAGGGGTAGAAGACAAGGGAGAGATCCCCCTGGGAGTGTGCCCGGTCAGAGGAAACAGGAGAAAGGGGCTGGACATGTATGTCACAGTCCAGTCTAGAGGCCCTACAAGCTATTTTTTAAAGGGCTATTTTTAAAAAGATACTGATCTTTGAGCCAGGGCCTTGGTGGGGCAAGCCCCTCCTCTCATGGACTTGACTGAAGGCTGGGGAGACGGAGCCCACTCCTCCCCAGTCCCAGATTCTAGGACCGAGTCGTCTTTTTCTAAATAAGTAAATTAGCTCTAATACCCCTATTTGCCATCGGCCTTATAAACCTAACACAAACCAGATGGGCTTTGCTTCCCGATCCCCCACGCCGCCGGCCTGGCCTCCTCGGCTCTGCCCTTGGCTAGCTGGCTTCCTTCACCCTTGGGGTAAAAGCCATCAGAGAGGAAAGACATGGGACAGTAACCAGGTGACAGGCCACTTGGGTCCCACCCTACTGGAAGTGGCTCAGGTTGGTTAATTCTTATCAAGTTCAGCCTAAACCCTTTGCCCCTGCTCCTAACTTTATCAACTTTTAATTTTTAAAAAATGATTTATGAGTTTTCATCTTTTTTTTTTTACAAGAGTGATGTTTTCATTTTTGAGACTTTGGATAGAGATGTAAAGAAAGCAAAGGAAAATCTCCTGAGGTCGTATCACAGAAACCGCTGCTATCCTTGGAGGACACTGAGCTCCCAGAACCTGCCACAGCAAGGGTCAGCAAAGACCAGAGAGTCAGGATTCCAGGCTCCGAGGGTCACACAGACGCTGTCTCAGCTCAACAATCTGCCTTTGCCGTGAGAAAGCAGCTGCAGACAAAAGTCAATAAGTAAATGTGACAGTGTGCCAATAAAACTTTATTTACGCAACTGGAAGTCTTGGTTGCACCCATCCTAGGTCATGATGTGCTAGCCTCTGCTCAAGACAGCCCTGGGAAACCAGGCCAGAGTCGGAGCTAGAGAGATGGTTCAGCAGTTAAGGCGTTTGCCTGCAAAGCCTAACGGCCAGTGTTCAATTCCCCAGTAGCTACTTAAAGTCAGATGCACAAAGTGGTGCATGCATCTGGAGCTCATTTTCAATGGCTAGAGGCCCTGGTACACCTATACTCTTTCTCTCTCTCTCTCTCTCTCTCTCTCTCTCTCTCTCTCTCTCTCTTCTCTCTGCTTTCAAATAAATAAATGTCTTCTCTTTAAAAGCAATATATATACATATATGTATGTGTATATATATATACAATGCAAGCATGAAACAATGTAAAAAGTATTAAAATTCTTTTTTTTTCAAGTCTTGGGGCACCCTGTGGTTGAACCTGCTTCTCTTCCCATTATCAGTGACAAATTCAGCTGCTTTTCCCACTCTGTGCTGGGTAGTGGGGCTGTCACCTGTTGGGTAACCATTTTCCCCAAACTGAAACATTCTGTCCTGGAAGGAGGCTCATGAGTCTTAGAAAGTAAACCAGACATGCAAAGCTTAGGAAAGTCAGAAAATGCCTGCCCTCACAAGGCCCCTCTTCAAGGCTATAAAAGCAGTAACAGAGCTTTTATAACGGGGAGAGGAGACTCTTCAGTGAAGCTGCCTGCAAGCTGGGCAGGTTTTGTGAATAGCCACCCCCACTGGGGGGGGCTTGTCTGTGATGCTCTTGTGCTCCTGAAAGAAACCCCTCACCCATAACATGAATAAACATACCAGGCCACCAAGCTAGACTTGGGTGGCATGGTTTCTTAGCATGTTTGTTGGTCACTATCTATCCAGAGTGAGTAGATCTTTGTTTATATCTCCTAAGAAAAGTCAACCATAGTCCCCCACCTCACCTCCCACTTTCACGAGTGGGTTCCTCCACACAGTATTCATGACCACGAGGAACCGACCAGCTGTCTATGTTTTGGTTTCCCTTTCTGTCGAGTGAAGACCATGGTGTACATCTCCCAACAGCAGTGAGGAAACCGATAAAGGTCTAGTCTGAGCCAAGCATGGTGGCGCATACCTTTAATCCCAGCACTTGGGAGGCTGGGGTAGGAGGATCACCATGACTTCAAAGTGAGTTTCAGATCAACCTGGGCTATAGTGAGACCCTTGCTCAATCAATCAATCATCAATCAATCAACTCATTGTCTAGTATTCCTTGAGGTCTATTGATCTCTGTCCCCAACATGCTCACCATGTATAGTACATGCTTTCTTAATTCTTCTGGCACCTTAAAAATGATCTAGGGCTGGAGAGATAGCTCAGCAGTTGAGGACACCTCCTTGCCAAGCCTGACAGCCCAAGTTCAATTCCCCAATATCCATGTAATGCCAGATGCGCAAAGTGGAACATGCATCTGGAGTTCATTTGCAGTGGCAAAAAGCCCCAGTGTACCGATTCCCTCTCTATCTCATTCTGACCTGGGACCTGGAAAGCAACAGGCTCTCTTAAAGTATAAACTCTTAGGTTAGCTGTAAGCCTAATGGCAAGCAAGGCACCTGACACACTCTCATGGTCAACAAAACCCTTGGGGACTTTAGCAATCAATGGTCCATCCCAGTGTCCTGAGGACTGAATCCCACACAGGTGGTAGGCAACTCTCCCAAAGTCACTCAGCCACAGAGACCTAGAAGCTATTAGTGAAAATGGATATGAGAAGCATTTGATTCAGTGACCTTGAAATTGAATGGATATAATTAGCAACACTGAAAGATTAGATAACAAAAATTATCTGATTGTCTCAGGAGATTCAGGAAAAGCACTTGATAAAATTCAACATTCAGAGGCAGGGAGATGGCTCCAGTGGGCAAAGCACTTGCCTTGAAGGCATGAGGGCCTGAGTCGATCCCCAGATCCCATGGAAGGCCAGATCTGGAGGTGCTCACTGGTAATCTCAGTGCTGGAGAGGAGGAGACAGGAGAACCCCTATAGGTTTGTCATGGGAAAGTTGGTATTCCCAGAAAGTTGGGATACTCAGCTAATTCCAATACACCTTAAAACTTAAGAGTACCCGGATTCTTGTCATAGAAAATTAAAGAATTAAAATTATAGACCGGCAGAGGATAAGGTAGAGTGGGAGGCGTTATTTAAGAGGAAAGGAGAAGCTACAGAGATGTCCGGCCACTAAGGAGAGCACGTGGGGAGGTGCTGGCCACACGGCTGTGAAATCAGGGATCTGCGCTGGCCAGCCGAGCAAGAGGAAGAAGGGAAAATATAAGAGGACTCCCATCATGAGGAGAACAGGTTCATGTGGGAAGGGAGCCCCGGCCACCAGGGCTGTGGTGAGGGGGCCTCACCTAGGCCTGGAGATTCAGATGTCTCTCTGCTGGGCAGCCATGAGGGAAAGAGGGCAATCCTTCCTTCTCTAGGTAGCTAGATCCTCTGCCCAGGTGAGCCAGCCAGACAGCTGGTTGGTCTGTCTTTGACCAATCAGCTTCAGGATTAGGTTGGAGCTCTAGTAAGAGACACCTCCCACTCAAGGGGAGGGGGTCAGGTAAGGCAAGAGGTAAGTGAAGCCTGCCTGCAAGTCCAAGTCCAAGGACACTCTTGGTTACTTTTGGGGGTCCCAGTCACCCTAACCTGCCACAGATTGCCAGTTAGCTGGTCTATCTGAATTGCTGAGCTCCAGGAAATGTGGAGAAAAATGGAGCAAGCCAGCACCAGCAGTCTGCATCTGGCCTCCATTGGTTTCATATGCACACGTGCACCTGCGCCCATACCAACACACCCAGAAATGCACATACTACACACATGCACACACAAGACGAAACTCTCTATTCATTGGTAACCAACTTCCTGGAACATGTGTGAGGCCCTCATTTAGGCAAATGGCCATTGCCAATTTAATTTAAAACCCCGAGAAGAGGTCATCATCCTGCATTAGAGTGCTCCCCATAAATCCAATGACACATATCCTCATGAGAGAGGAGAGGCCTTGTGAAGCTGAGGTTGACAGCGATGACACCACAAGCCAGGGGGACATCTGGAGCCACCAGAAGCTGAAGGAGGTGGGAAGACACGCCTGTTTCCTTAGAGAGAGTGCACCCCCACTCCTCCACCTTCACCTCACACATGCGGTCTCAGGACTGCCCACTGCAGCCCAGTTCCTAGCTCGTGGACTTTGTTCCTAAGTGCCCCCTGCCCTTCCTCCAAGAATGCTGAGGGTGAGGACACATAGGTGGCTCCATTCACATTATCATTCACGCCCATTAGACTTACGATGTAGAATGGGTTTTTATGAAGCCCTCGGAGTACAATGTCTAGACACTGAAGATGCGGACTTCCAAGGGAGTCAGACCAGCACAGCACCCTGATCCCTGCTCTCTCTCTCTCTCTCTCTCTCTCTCTTTTTCTCTCTCCTCTTTGGCCTCTTCCTCTCCTCTCCTCTGGCTCCCTCCTTTCTCCTCTCTCTGTCTTTTCTCTGCCTACTTCCCCCTCTCCTTTCTACTCTCTCTGTTTCTCTCTCCTTTCTCTGTCTCCCTTCCGTGATCAGCAAGGCAAGTCCTGTGTTCTCAGCTTTGTAGGTGTGTCACGTGTTCTCCAGGGAAGTGGCCTGGTGGCTTTGACAGGTATGTATGGGCAGGCATCCTAAGACACGGATTCTATAGCCTGGAAACTTTAAGTTGTCTCCAAGTGCCATGAGCAGGGTATGAGACAGGCATTAACCCTGACCAAATATGCCTGAACCCAAGAAAAATCCTCTAGACTTTTTCTCTGCGTGCCCTGTTCACACCAAGTGACTTCCATGGTGACCGGGTCCTTCCTGGAGCTGCCTGCCACCCAAGCATGGTGAAGACTTAATCCATCCCACATGAAGCACTGGTGGCCACTGACCTTTGACCCAGCTGTCCCAGGAGAACTGCCGTCTGTTCCTGATAACTTGCCCAACATCATTTGGCTGCAGAGATGGGCTGATAAAGCCAGCTATCCCGGGGTCAGGTTATGGGAGCAGGACTGACAGCCCTCATGCCTTGGAAAACAAAACAGTGTGTGTAGCAGGCTTTGGAAGAGACCTTGGGTGACCTAAAGCCTTAGAGAGAGAGAGAGAGAGAGAGAGAGAGAGAGAGAGAGAGAGAGAGAGAGAGAGAGAGAGAGAAGAAAATAGCAGGCCTTTGTGGATGAGGTATACGGAGATGAACCAGTCACCTCTACCCAAAGATGCACCTGAGCCCTGTCCATGTGACAGGAATGTGCTCACCCTGATTCTTCCATGATTAGGCTTTTTTTTTTTTCAAATACAAGTTGCAAACAGGACCCAACTTTAAGGAGAGTTCCCAGGGGTAAGACCAAGTTCCCAGGGTTCCCAGCGACTATACCAATCCTGAGCTGCTCCAAGGTGTGGAAAGGGGCACCTGGACCTCACCTGGGTGGTGAGTCATATATTCAGGAGCCCAGTGTTTCCCGGAATGATTCCAGAATCAGCCAGACTGGGATTCAAATCCCAGCTCTGTCCACTTCCACCTGAGCCATCTCAAACAAACTTGTTCTGCCTGGCCCGAGGTTTTCTAGATCCATCAAGTGGATAAGAGAAGAGTGTGGTGAGAATTCCGGAAGACAGAAATCCCAGAATCCCCCAGCACAGGTGGTCCTCGCACTGACTTCTTCTGGGACCACAAACTCCACTCGCCACCTGATTCTCACCTTCATCTCAGGTGGCTCCAGATGCCCACCTGCAGAGTAGCAGGGTTCCCTCCCTAGGGCTGGGGTAAATGAGCTCCTGTGGAGAGTCTAGAGCAGGGTGTGAGGGCTGATGGGGGAGGAGGGGGTAGATGCCTGGCTCAGAGCCGGGACCCCAAGACTCCACACAGGCTTGGAGGTACCTCCCCTCACAGGGGTGGTAGAGCAGTGTCTGAGGAGCCTGGCACGCAGCAAGGACTCCTACGCACCTGTGTGTGTTTGCTGGCACAGTACAGAGTGACCTCCTTCAGGCAGGTGGGTCCACCCTCAGGGCAGCTGGGAAGATCTGCTCCCTAGAGACAACCTGCCTTTTCCCCCACATCAACAACAAAAAACATGGAGGAGGGACTGGCAAGCACAGATGTGTCCTCAGGTCCCAGGCTGCTGATGCCCCCCAGTGACCTCCAGGGATGGAATGTACCCTCAAAGAGCCCATAGATCCCCTATGGGACCATCAGTATTGCCCTCCCACACACTCACCTCTCCAACCTCTTTCTCTGTACCTGTCCATCTTCTAGCCTGGAGATGCTCAGGCTCCAGGTGAGCCATGGGAAGCTGGGTGTCTAAGTTACCCACTCACGTGATGGCCCATCTGTCCTCTGACTAGTATTTGGCCCCTGTCTTTGAAACCTCTCTGAGTCCGTGACCTGGACCAAAGGGATTCACTTACAAGAGCTTCTGGGCTTTACAGTCAGGAAGGCCGGGTGTTGGCTCAGCACTGCCCACGGAACAGAGCACCATTTGAGTTCAAAACCCTCTTGATAAGGATGCTGACAGCCCTGTCCATTGCCTCACTGGTCCCCTTTAAAAACGACATTGCTGCCAGGCATAGTGGCTCACACCTTTGGAGGCAGAGGTGGGAGGACTGCTATGAGTTCTAGGACAGCCTAGGACTACATAGTGAGTTCCAGGTCAGCCTGGGCTAGAGTGAGACCCTAACTTGGAGAAAAAAGAAAAAACATTTCTTGGGCTGGGGAGATGCCTCCATGGTTGAGTGTTAAGCATGAAGCCGTTGTGGGCCAGAGACCATCAAACACAAGTCCCTGGGATGCACGTACAAAGTTAGACATGGCCATGGGTATCTGGAACCCCAGTCTATAGGGGGAGGGACAGCCCCGAGAATCACCAGGGCTCACTGATGGACAGCAGCTCCGGGTTGAGGGAGAGACCCCATCGCAAGGAAAGAAATACATGAACTAGTGAACCCTTCTTCTTTGACCTCTGCACACATATGCATAGAATATACAAATCTGCACACGCATGTGTATATGCCATACACTCACACACATAATAATGGCATCGCTAGCCAGGGATGGTGTCTCATTTAGCATCTCAGCACCCTAATAGCTGAGACAGGAGGATTGCCTGAGTTTGAAATCAGCCTGGTATACTTAGCAAGACTCTTTAAAAAAATCAAAACAAACACAACTAAAAACAGAACCTTGGCATTGCTTGGCTTTGTTCAGTCCCGTGACATTATGTAGGTCCTCCAAGTTCATAGTAAGGCTGGAAACAAGGATCCCTGTCCTGTCCCATCACCCAGCAGGTGAGCACCTGCACCTATCAATCTGGATGACAATATCTTGCCAAACCAGGGAATGCAACAGACTTCACTGACCAGGGGATTCAAGGATGAGGAGGCCAGAGGGAGGGGTGTGGGGCACTGTGGTCTCCGCTGCTTGACGAATGGGCTATCCCCACTCAGCAGGGGTTCACAGCCCCCCACACACCGCCAGATAAACGCAGTCTATCTGGACATTTTTCCTCCGCTGTCTTCTGCTGAAGCAATGCTGACACACAGTGATTTATGGTGAGAAAAGCTGAGAAGCCCCCAGCACCTGCCTGCTCATCTCGAGGTATGGGCTCCCTTTGGGGTGAAAAGCAAGACCCCCCTAGATTTCCTTTCTGGGATTTCAAGCACATTATACACATCTGTACCACACACAGGCATGTGCACACACGAATAAGTCAGCCACATTTTGCTTTGGTTTGTCTTTGAGATGGCGTTTCACTATATGGCTTTGGCTGAGTTTCTGTGTTCCTCCTGTCTCGGTTCCTGGGTAATTGGGACTACAGTCATGTGCCACTGGGTCCTGTTGAACCCTGCCAACTTTACAGCTTAGAACTGAGCAAGTCCAGGCATCAGATCAGTTGTTCAAAATCACAGTAGGTGTTTAGCCCACAACGATGACTGGCAGGTCTCTGTCAGGATTGGGCTCAGATTCCAAGGGGCTGAGGTGCCAACAGAGCTCTTTGGGGTGACCCCCGCTGACCAGTCTTCACTGAGCAAGGCCTGCCCAGCCCACTTTGGTCTGCTACAAAAACAGATGACACAACCCTGCCATGCCCTGGGAAGAGCCGCCCAATAGATCTATGGTTTCTCTCCCCCAAAGTTCCCAATGGCAGCCAGCAACAGCAGTGTGATGACCGAGGCTCATGCCAGACACCCCACCTTCGAGTCATAAACTTCCTGTAGAGCAAAATAGAACAGGCTTCATACAGACGGCTTATGAGGCCAGCATGGAAGTGTCATGTGACCCAGTGGGATAAACTCCAGGATGTCCCATCCCGACCTCCAAAGGTGCCCATTTGTCCTGGCCTCCCCTCGGACACATGAATGCCTGGCTCAAGCCACAGCCCTCACCCTCCGCAGTCTCTGGGGAAATGACAAACTCCGGATAGAGTCGATGGGACCCCGGAGTCCGGATGCCCACCGTCGCAGGCTGTTTATGTTTAAGCCCGTCGTGGAAGAAAAATGTGAGAACGCCTTTCCAGAGCATGGTGGCCGGGCAAGGTTGGCTGGTGCCAGGGAGGCCGGAGACAATGGGCAAGGAGGGCGGCCACAGCAAGGAAGGATAGGGCTGGGCACAGCAGCAGGGGTGGGAGAGGGGCAGGTTCACCCTTTTTCTCGGCTCAGAAGGGTCTGGCTTGTCTCCTCACCTGGAACCTTCTGTGTGACACTCAGACCTTGCTGTGTCCCACCGAGTCATGAGAATCAAGGCCAGGCTCATGTCACGGATCTGTGAAAACACTGAGTTGGAAGCCACGCACATTCTAGATATCCATGCAAACTGGGCCTGTCATCCCGTTACTCAGGAGACTGAGGCAGGAGGATTTCCAGTTTAAGGTCAGCCTGAGCTATCGAGTGGATTCAAGGTAGAAAGAGGGCTGAACACCACAGCCCAGAGGCAGATGGACGGTCTCGCATGCACACACGAACAAGAGCCATACAAGTGCTTCTGGTGAGACCTGTATGCAGAGTTGGGATGTGACCCTTACATGGCTCTGATGATGGTGGAGGACACCACCAGCCTTTTGGCAGCCTGGAGCCAGGAGGTGTGTGGCCTCTTCCACGAACCTCAGAACTATTAGGCACTGTCAGCTTTTCTGATCACACATTTTTAAATGAAATATTTCATTGATTTATTTATTTATTTGAGAGAATACATCTGTCTGAGTACCCCAGGGCCTCCAGGTCTTGCAAACAATCTCCAGATGCATGTGCCACTTTGTGAATCTGGCTTTATGTCAGCACTGGGGAATCCAACGTGGATCATTAGACTTTGTAGGCAAGTGTCTTAACCACTGAGCCATGTCTCCAGACCCCACATTATTTTTTTTTTTTGAAACGGTCTCATGCTATAGCCCAGGCTATCCTGGAACTCACTGTATAGCCCAAGCTGGCCTCCAATTTGTGTCACTCTTCCTGCCTCCACCTCCGCCTCCCCCCAACCCAATCCCAAAGTACTGGGATCACATGGACCAGTCATTCCCATCTTCCAATGTCATGTCAAACTACCTGCCACATCAACCTGGATCAAAAAGGCGACTGATTCATTTATGTTGACTGAAGCCCCCATGGGGTCCAGAGAAGACAAGCCAGCTGTCTCTGTGACCAGGATGTTCACTGGGTTTGCACATCAGGTCTGGCTTTCAAGGGTGCGTGGCTACAGGCCATTGGATTTGCTCAACTCTGCTTGAGTTTTCTTTACTGAAAAATGGGTATGGGTGGCTCCTGCCTCCCCGGGGACATAAAGGAAAGTTGTGGGGTTCTCTGGAGCCACTCTTTTAAAAAAATATTTTATTTATTCATTTTTAAGCAGAGAGATACAGAGAGAGAGAGAGAGAGAGAGAGAGAGAGAGAGAGAGAGAGAGAGAGAACACCAGGGCCACCATCTTGTGGGTCTGGCTTATGTGGGTCCTGGAGAATTGAGCCCAGGGCCTTAGGCACTGGAGGCAAGTGCCTTAACCGCTGAGCCATCTCTCCAGCCTGGAGCCACTCTTGACCCCCACACTCCACTGCAAGCTGACATTCAGACATACTGTGCACTTGGGGCCCTGTCCACTTTTGTGGAGCCCCGCTAGGACAGGGAAGAACAGAACGAACAACATGCCCAGCTCCAAGGGTAGCCAGGCCATGGAGGCTTTATGTAGGCAGTCGCTTCCCTTGCTTCAACCCAGGGCATGGCTGGGAGAGGTGGCTCAAGCCTGTAATCCCAACATTTGGGAGGCTGAGACCAGAGGATCGCTATGAGTTCTAGAACACCCTGGACAAATCCCAGGCCAGCCATGGTGATGCAGCAAGATCCTATCTCAAAAACAAAACAAAACAAAAACAACGCCTGGGCGTTACAGAGAGGCAGAGCAGAGGGTATGGGTGGCTGTAGTCTCATCAGACGCACTCCGTGACTAAGGACTGATACCCCCATATTGCACTACTTCTCCAGGAAGCATCGGGCCCTTTGGGGAAATGAACAAGGGAGAAATGATTTCCTTGGTTACCAAGGATCTCTGGGAAGAGACCATGGTGGCCAGGCCGGGAGGGAGTCCTCAGGAATGTGGCTGCCTTGTGGTGGGAGGCCCTTGTGCACACTGGCAGGTTCTCTGTCTCAGGGGATTAAGATAGCTCCCAGGAAGGCTCTGGAAGATGTGGTTAGGAGACCTCACCTCCCCTGGCTTCCATCCAAACTCCTGGAGCCTGCTATAAGCCAGGACCCAGAAAGGGAGGAGGAGGCTGTCAGGGCCTGGCAGTGGGGTGACTCTGCAGGACTCTTTCTCTTTTCCAGAAAGCCTTGACGCTCCGGGTGTTAGTTACTGTCTCTCTCCTTGTGCAACATCCAAAAAGCAGGTATCCTCCAACCCCCAGGCAGCTTCAAGGTGCAGAGGCCTGGATTCAATTCCTCAGGGAGCCTGGTATGGTGGCACACAGGTGTAGTTCCATCCCTCTGAAGGCAGTGACAGGAGGATTAGCCTCAAGTTCAAGGCTAACCTAGGCTACAGAGTGAGACCCTGATAAAAAAGATTAAAATTACTTTTTATATTTATTAATGCTTATTTATTTGAGAGAGTATCAGGGGGTGTTCCCGGGCCTCTTGCTGCTGTAAACAAGACTCCAGATGCATGTGTCACTTTATGCATCTGGCTTTACGTGGGTGCTGGGGAATCAAACCCAGGCTGTCAGGCTTTGCAAGCAAACACCTCTAATGGCTAAGCCATCTCTCCAGGCCAAGATGAAAATTAAAATAAGTAAATACATTCTCCAGGGAGTCGGTGGCCCTGTGGCTTAGGGCCACTGTCCTGTCATCATAGGTAAAATATCATGAGGCTTAAGGTCACCTGCCAACAAATGCCCCCCCACACACACAGAGGCCCCCCCAAAAAACTGAGGCCTAGAGTCCAAGAGAATAGTGCAACTAGGGTGCAGCTCCAACCACCTCCATGTCGTCATAGTCCTGTCCTTCTGTGGAGCCCAGTCACCTCTCCAGCTTCCAGGCCTGGGGCTGTGCTTTCCTCCTTGTATGAGTTCTTGGGGGTTTTCTCCACATTTGAAGTTACAACATAAGTTTCAAAACTTAAAATGCAGCCGAGCGTGGTGGTGCACGCCTTTAATCCCAGCACTCGGGAGGCAGAGGTAGGAGGATCACCGTGAATTCAAGGCCACCCTGAGACTACATAGTGAATTCCAGGTCAGCCTGGACTAGAGCGAGACCCTACCTCGAAAAACCAGATGGAAAGGCTGCAGGTGGACCGTAGCCCTTGGGGAAGCAGTCACCATCATCCCTGGGTCTGTGTAGCCCTTCCCTACACCTGCCAGTTGACTATAACACCAGCAACAACAACAACAAAAAAGAAAGAAATATGATGAAACAATTTTTAATTGCCTGAACTTGAATCATTGTCTTTTCCCTCATAAGGCAAAACCCCTAATCCAAAGGGGGACACGGGGACAGCAAAAGAAGTGTCCCATTGTGGGGCCAAGATGAGGTACAAGCCTGGTACCCTTATCTCTAAACAAATCCATACATAGGACAGGCCCCAATGCTTCCTGGGTAAAGCCTCATGGAGCCCCAAGTCTGAGGCATGCTTTTTGCCAGTGGCAGAGTGGGGATCCCCGGGGTTGAGGACCACATGGGTACCCAGATAGCAGGGAGGTGCCAGGGCTCTGAGGTAAGTAGCTTATATGGAGTGATCGAAGCTGCGGGGCGTGGGGAGGGGGCTGACAAGCGGTGCCTGGCAGAACAGGCAGCCCCCACAGGCAGCTGGGAGACCTCACATCCGAGGCACTCACCAGGATAAGAGAGTTGCCCACTGACCCACCCGTGCCCACTTGTCCCTGGGTGAGGTTCCCTGGGCACTTTGCTTCCTGCCATTTTGATCCTTTGGGCGGGCTGAGCAGGTGCAATGGTCAGGAGACATCTCAGACAGATATGGGGTAGGATGTCTTTGGGTGCCAGCCTATGGTCCAATGTGTGTCCTTGTGTGTGAAAACTCCGCCCTGAAGCTTGGCCCGCAGACAGCCACCCCTCCCCCATCCCAGCATGAATTACAACCTCTACCGTTCCTCTTTCTCATCTGTTCTTTTCTACAATGTCCTTCATGACCAGAAAAAGAGCAATAGATTTTTCTAAAATCCGCTGTGAGTTTAAAAAAAAAAAAGACCAAAGAACATTTTCTCCAGAGAGGAAACCCCCAAACGAGTAGCAAGCAGGATGTATGGATGGCCCTGGGGTCTGGCAGCCCCCTCCTGCCTCTGTGGACACCTCCACAGAGGATGATGAGGCCCCCACATCCTTGGTTCCCACCAACAGCCCACGGCCGTTGCCAGCCTCTCTGATAGGTGAGCTGGCCCCACAGGCCCTGTAGCTGGACTGTCCTCCAGCATGGGGAGAATGAGACACCAGGCTAGCCTGAACCATCCCCACATGAGGTCTGCAGGGTCTTCAGTGTGACATCTAGACCATCCTAAGCAGTGAACTTGAAGCCACACCCCTGTGCCTGATTGCTGAGTCTCTGGGACTAGCACCACCTAGACCCTAAATGTGGTGGCCGCTGTGCCAGAGTCACCAAACGAAGCTACTGTAGGCTAAGGACAGGTCTGGCTGGATGCAGCCAGGCTTTGCAAAAGCAAATTTCAAGCCAGGTGTAGCTAGCAGCACAGAGCTGCAATCCCTGCACTTGGGGGAATGAGGCAGGAGGATTGCCATGAGTGTGAGGCTAGCCTGGGCTACAGTGTGAGACACTGTCTCAACATCTGGGCAGGGTTGAGACCTAGGATGTGGGAGTCTCCTCTGGTCACCTGTTGGAAGTCATCATAGTACAGGAAGGATGAAAGACTGTGGTCATCCTAAGAAGTCCCTACGCTGGGAGGATTCTTTATTTTTTTAAAGCAGAGGCAGGGGGCTAGGAGGATGGTTCATTGGTTAAAGGTGCTTGCATGCAAAAAATAAACAGAAACCAGTTCCTTCCCAGCCCATGGACCTCTAGGAGGAGAGGATAACCAGGTTCATGAAAGAACCCCTCCGACTCACGCTGAGGATCCCGCAGGATCCCCAAATGGAACCCTGAGGTCACTCCCACCTAGGTGCCTGCTGGTGGGCACCTGCCCACTGGCCCCTCCAGGTTCCTACAGCCAGAGCCAACGTGCCCATGTCTGGAGCTTTATAGTCCACTGGGTTGGTTAGTGTCCCTCAAAACCCATGCCACCCACAACATCCAACTGTGACCGTATGTGGACAGAGGGTTGGGGTTTCTTCTATCTGCACATGCAGTTAGTTAAGGTCACACTTCCCTGAATGGAACGTCCTGATGCATAGACAGCCATACAAGAGACCGGTGGCTATGCCAACACACACTTGGAGAAGGGAGTTGGCAAAGCTCCAGAACCCTGATCGTGATGTAGGCATGCTGCCGGGGAAACGTGGAGCTGTCCCAGTGATTACGGTTTGGATAATCCCACTCTGTCTCCTTCCTCAGGCCTCCACCTCTGCATGGTTCCCAGCTGGGTCTACGAGGCCAGCACAGAACAGCCACGAGAATTAGGGTGATGCCCATCACTGTGCCCAGGGCGGCCACAGTTCCAAGAGTCTAGCGTGTGGAATCTTCCAGTGCGGATGACCATGGTCCACAGGAAGCTCGACCCCTCCGGACACCGGTTTGCTGTTCACCAAGCATCATTCTGGATCATTCTAGATCAGACTAGAAACTGGGGAAGTCTGTAAATTTAGCCATTACCTCCTGCTGTGCGCAATTCCACTCATCTTAGGCCCTGAAATTGCAGCCTCTGAGCCACACAGACGCAAGGGGTGACCCTAGACTTTGGGGAGCAAGCCACACAGATGCCTGGTGCATATGTGAGTCCCTCGGGGCACATCCCCTGCTGAAGAAGCAGTGTTTTCCAGGCTGTTATTAGGTCCTGAGCTAAGTCAAACCCCTCAGGACAAGGATCTGGGGGATCCTCCTTAATGACAGGACCCTCACATTCACACTCCGCAGGGGAGGCATAGAGGCCTCTGCAATTTGCAACTAAAGAGACATACCCAAGGTCACAAGTCAGGTCTGTCAGAGGGTCAGGCTCAGCCCCTGACCCCGGGCCATTGCCCAGACCACTGGGATGCCCGACCCTCTTATTGAGCTAATTACTGCGAGCAGCGTCTGTGTGACCACTGGGTAAGTACTTTCTTTCTGCAGAGCAGGAAATGAAGGGAAGGGAGGTCCAGTGACTTCCCTGGGCTCCCACTGCCCTCCCTAGCCGCCACCCTGGGCCACGTCTGCTCTCCCACCTTCCCAAGTCTCCCTAGCTGACTCAGAGCCACAGCCATGGGCCTATCTCCCCTGCCCCTTCCTGGCTGGGTGCCCTGGGGAGCCTAACGATCTGGGTTCAATTCCCCACAGGGGTGACCCATGTGATGGTGTGTGCCCATGTGGATGTATGGGGGTGCACGTGGAAGGTGTGTACCCAGGTGTATGTATGGGAGTGCACGTGGATGAGGTACATGTGGATGGGGGTGCACATGAAAGGTGTGTGCCCACGTGTACATATGGGGATGCACGGAGCCAGCTCCCCAGTCTGATGGGCAATGGTTATGAAGTCAATGATCTGCAGTGTAAGGCACGTTTGGAATATGAACAGTTGTTTAAGAAGTAACTGTCGGGTTGGCATAAAATGAGGACAAGAGGAAGAGCGAGGCTTACAGACAACCCCATGAGACAGAGGGCTCTGCAAGCCCCCGTGTGATGGAGGGCTCTGCAAGCCCCCATGAGACGGAGGGCTCTGCAAGCTCCAAATTCAGGCCACACAGGATGAGTGTATTATCACGGCACACACACAACCAACTGCCAGACGGTTAATACAAATGATCACTTTGAATAGATCCAAGTATATTAACTTGGGACAAATTTGTCACTGGAGGCCATAAAGCAGATTGTGCTGAGAGGCTGGGGATGGAACCCAGGATCTCCAGCAGGCCAGGCAGATGTCCCACCTCCCAACCCCCCTCCCCTCATGGGGATTCTAGGGTGGGGCTCTACCTCCAGCCACACCCCATCCCTCACTGGGGATTCTAGGGGGCTCTAACTCCAGCCACAGCCCCTCCCCTCACTGGGGATTCTAAGCTGGGGTTCTACTTAGAGCCACATCCCCAACCCTGAACAAAAGAACTTTCATTACGAGAAAGAAACAAAGCAAATGAGCAAACCCCAAAACACGACTGTGCTCACTCATCTGCCCTTTGAATTTCACCCATGTTCTCCCCTCTGATGCTCTCTCTCTCTCTCTCTCTCTCTCTCTCTCACACACACACACACACACACACACACACACACACACACACGCACACACACACACACACACACACACACACACAGGCTTGCTCATGCGCAGACTGTCAGGAGACACCTTGAGACACAAGGTGAAGGCTGAGACCCCTCAGGCACCTGTGTCCCCTGAGCCTGGGAGCAGATGAACTCACTGAATTCAGGCAAGAAGCACTGAGAGAGGGAAAGGGGGACACCTCAGACCTGGAGCCGGGCCTGGGGAGCCCCCCAGCCTCCAGTGAAACAGCACAGTGGGAGGGGGCTTGCCACCCTGAACTATGCCGGAAACTCACAGGCCTGGGAAGATGGATGTGTCTCCCCAGGGCACAGGTGGGGACACTGAGGCTCATCAGAAAACATCCACTGAGGCCACACATCCCATTGGTGACAGGACCAAGAGTCGTTTTTGATTCCACTTCTAAGCCAGAGATAAACATGGCTGCAGATCCCACCCCTCAATTCCCAAGTGACTCATCGGCATTTATGGATGTCTTCCCCATCAACTCATCCTCAGCACCGGGTTGTGGCCTCCTCTCCCCGCTGACTTGTGCTGAAAAGAATGTCAAGATGGCCTAACCCAGGCCCCCTGTGGAATGAAGGGTAAACGTACCAGAGAGGTTAAGTGACTTGTTCAAGGTCACACAGCTAATTAGAACCAGACCAGACTCACAATGGAAGCTTCCGTCTCCCATGCCTGAGTGACTCCCAGGCTTGGTGTGACATCTAATTGGGTGGGGGGTGACTCTCTGACCATAACACCAGAAGGCAGCGTGGTGATGGGCTGTAACAGGGACATCACACTCAAAGCCTTCAGGAACATGGTTCAATTAGTCACACACACCCCTGCTCTTCCCAAACTGAGAAAGGAAAAATGGAGACATGTATGTAAGAGAGAACGACTGCCCCCTGGCCTATGCAACGAGTCAAGTAAGGTTTTCCCCTCGTGTGGACTGTAGGGCTTTAAAAATACGCTTAAGTATATATGAATATATTTCCATTGAATTTCAGAAAGAATCTGAAGGTAGGGAGCCTGCCCAGTGCCAAGCTGTCAGGGATCTGGTGCCCTCTGCTGGATGAATAGCAGAATGGCAAGTCAATGGATTTGGTTCCCCACCTTCTCCTTCAAGTTATGGGGCTCCTCTGATTTTCACAGCAAGCTGGTTTGCGTTTTCTTAATATTGTCAGCGGCTCAGAACCCAGAACCCCTGGCACGTTTGCTTGTGTGAGTCAGGGTCCCGCTCTGTACCCTTGGGTGGCCTGAGATGCATTGTGTAGCCCAGGCTAGCTCTAAACTCACTGCGATCCTTCTCACTCTGCGTCCAAAATGCTTGTATGATAGTTGTGAACCATCTCAGAAGTGTCTTTAAAGTATGGCCTTCGTTGGGCATGATGGCACACTCCTATAATCCCAGTACTCGGGAGGCTGATACAGGCATATGCCAAGTTCCAGGTCAGCCTGGGCTATGTAACAAAATTTTTGTCTCAAGAAATTATTTAACTAATGAACTGATTAATTAAAATTGAATGTGGTCCATTCATCGACCCACCCATCCATATCCCGTCTTTACTGGTTACCTACTCCTTATTGTGAGCCGTTCTAGGCATCCAGCAAGGGTAGACGCCAGGAACCCCCGCTCTGTGCCAAGTGCTTGGCTAGTTGGGACCACAGACAACTGGCGAATGGAAAAATAAATGAAAGCTGTGAAAATAAACCATGGGGGCAGAAGGATGGGGAGGTGTGCCGTGCTGTGGGAGAGAGGCAACGATGCTGAGGACCGTGTGCTCCCGGCACAGGGACCCATCCTTACAAAGGCTGCTGCTCTCCTGTCTAGACAGGATGGAGGGAACGAGGGAAGGCAGGGAGAGATGTGAGGGGCCACCTCAGCCTCTCTAAGAACTTGTGTCCCAAGTGAAGACCGAGAAGACTGGCTTCACGTTTAGATGACCCCTGGGACTCAAGGATCAAACAACCAGGTGAGCTGAGGCTGGGGACACGCAGACATTAAGGGTTGGACAGGACAGCCTGGAGCATCTGGGAACCGAGGGACCCAGAAATCCATCTCATGAGAGCCTCTGTCAGGGAATCAATGGCAGCGGAGGCAGCTTGCAGGGGAGCACTGTCTAGGGAGCCCCTGGTGCCATGTTGAGTAACATCACATGTCACCAGAGCCACAGGCGTGATGATGTCAGACATGAGAAGTTAAGACTAGGTTATGCCGGGTAGGATGGCCCTGCATTCAGCCACTGGTATCCTCCCAAGGTCACGTGAAGGTAGAGAGACACAGGGGTGATGGCCACTGAGGACAGGAAGCTGGAGGTGCACAGCCACCCGCAGAGGGGTGCCACCATAAGCCTCCCCTAGAGCCTGCCCTGGACCCCACACACACACTGCTGATCCCCAGGCACCATGAGGACAGGTTCCCCAAGGAGGCCGCTTTGTGGTGATTTGTGGTGATCTGTCACCATGACCACAGGACACTCCCTGACGGCCCCATGGTGGGTGGGTGCACTCTCACCCTACTAAGGAGAAGGAAGAGGCTTTGAGGGTCGGAGGAGCATTGGCCACACTTCCCTCCCAGGTGGATGAGGCCGGAAGTTCCTGCAGCAACCTTGACATCTCTCAGGATGGCAGCCTGTCCCAGAGCAGGAAGACCAACTTCCTGGAATGGAAGTGCCCGTCACCTTCTGGACAGGTGTGGGGCGTGGGTGGGGAAACTGAGGCACAGTCATTTCTCACCACTGAGGAGCGGCAGCCTCCTGCCTCAGCTCAGAGAGGCCAGACCCAAGCTGACTCCAGCTCTGCTCAGGGTACCTGAGCCCTGCACACCTGTCCTGTGGGCTTGCCTACCTGTACTGGGTCCTGTGCATCCCAGGGCTTCGTATCGTGTGAAGACAAGCTCACCTTGACCTTGACAGGGCCCAGATCTCTATGCTGGGCACTGAGGGTTCTGCTTCGTGAATCCTTGCAACAATTTTTTTGTTGTTGCTTTTTTGAGATCGGGTCTCGCTCTAGTCCAGACTGACCTGGAATTCACTCTGTAGTCTCAGGCTGGCCTCAAACCCACGGTGATCCTCCTGCCTCTGCCTCCCGAGTGCTGGCACTAAAGGCGTGCGCCACCACGCCCAGTTCCTTGCAAAGATTCTTTCAAGGTGGCATCACTCATGAGAAGCTCAGGAGCCGAGACATTCAGCCATTTGTCCAAGTTCACAAAGCCACTTCCCCTGAGCCTGGCTGACTGTTGATCACTACAAGCTGGTGGGACATGGTACATTGCTCAGTCAACCCAGGCCTGGTTGACCACATATTAGAAAGGCCAGGAGGTGACCACATGCCAGGGAAACTGAGGTAGCACGAGGGGCTGCATGTGGAACAACTCCCCCTGCCATGAATACCTCATGGCTAGAAGTGCCACCATCTTGGAAGGGTCCTCCCACCCAGCAGCAGCCTCCTGGGACAGAGCCCAGCCACCCCTGCATTCCACCCAGAGCGCAGAAGAAAGAGCCGCCAGCTTTGTGGCCTGTGTACCTCAGACTCCATATTGCCTTAGCTGCCCACACTAACGCAGGCCTCCGCCTCTTCCTGGCTCTTGGGGCCAGGCTCAAGTTGTTGGGGTTTACTTTCCCTCCTGGGTGTCACCCCCCACCCACCCACTGAGGTCCCTGAGTGGAGTTAATCCCTGAGGCAAACTGGATCTGGTGAGAAGAGAACCTTCCAGAAGTTTCCAGCACTCAGGGGCAGAAGTTGGCTTTAGCATCTCGGGGCTTTACCCACTTCCAAGTAAGCTGTGCCCATCACCCCTGCCAACCCTCCCTGTCACTCCACCCTGGATCTGGCTCGACTGGGCAGAGGCCTCAGGGTCCAAGGCCACCAGCTACCCTGCCTCTGCAGTTTCCTCTCAGGAAGGGTTGTGCCCCTTCTGCTTAGGTCCCGATGACAATAGAGACCTACTGACCCCTGGCCTAGGGTCAGAGGTCAGCAGCAGGCACCTAGAGCTGGGAGCACAACAGTCTGGTGCTTAGTCAGTATAATGGTCTCTCTGGAGCCAGGGGGCCTGGCCAGCTCTGAAGCCCATGAATTGGTGGCCGGGGCCACCAATTCTAGTAAAGACCCTTCAGAAGCACAGAGCCACAGGTCACCCAGACCCACTCCCGAGATCGCCTGTGGCCCACGGCAGGCCAGCTCAGCCCTGGCTGAGCCATGTCCACTCTCCCCACCCCAAAGTGTTCCAGAAAATTCCAGTCTTCCCTCAGTGTCCATGGGCACTGGACCCAGGAGCCCCTCCCCCACTCCCACTCAGAGATCCTACAATCTAGGGGTGCTCAAGTCCCTCCTGTAAAATGGGGTGGCACTTGCACAGAACCCAGCGTATGCCCATGTCCCGGTACATCCTCTAAACCATCCCCACCAGTTCTTGAGGCCAGAGGGATGGCTCCAGGGTTAAGAGCACTTCCCACATGGGCACAGGGTCTGAGGGGTCACGAGAACATCGGAGTTTATGTCCCCGAGCCCCAGTCTGGACATGCATGTCTGTAACTCTGGTCCTGTTGAAAGTAGAGACCCGAAAATGTCTGAGCCTTGTGAAAACTGCAAACTCCGAAACCAGTGAGGGACTCTGTCTCCAGAAAACACACACACACACACACACACACACACACACACACACACACACACACACACACGTCCTGTTCCTTACACTGCTCAAGCCCACGTGTACACTATATAAATAATTGCCCTGTCCCATGACCAGAAAATTGAAAGTCCAGGTCTGTTCAGGACAGATTGTTTTCTCTGCGGCCAGTTAACTCCACAGATAAGCACCCAGGAGATGCAGGGTGGACCTAAGTGCCCCATGCCACCAGAGGGACCTGCCCGGCACCTGCTCCCAGAGGACATCAAAAAAACCTCTAAGCTCACAACACCAAAGCAGCCTCAATACTCACCCACCACGACTCAGGGAACTGAGCAGAAGAGGGGGCGGAAAGATTGTGAGAGGCGTGGTGGGGGAGAATATCAGAGGCATGGCACCCCTCAGTAACAACACACTTGGGTCATGAGAACCCGGCTGGAGACTGGGCTATCCATGGTCCCCTACCACAAAGACTGATCCAGAGGCCCATGGAGGAGGATATCCAGCTGACTGGGGATGGGGAGGGGGAGCAACGGGGAATTGGGGATAACAACTCATGGTTGGCCCACTAAACAATGGAACTCATTATGGACAATAAAGAAAAAAAACTGACAGCTATACTCAAAAAAACAAACAAACAAACAAACAAATAAATATCGCTGAGCACTGACCACAAAGGTGTCTAAGGCTGAACCACAGCAGATTGCTAACATCTGAACTCCAAAATGGCAAATTCCAATGCTTGAAGCCAGTGTTGCTTTTATACAACTAATAACCACTTAATGATTTCAAGGGTATCACATAAATATACGAAGATGCCCTGAACTATATTCAATACCCTATTGTTACGGCTGCACGCTGTTAAATAGTTATAATGAACATCATTAAACAATTATAATCCATGTGTTAATAAAGAGAGCAGTGCATTCAACACCCTTCTTTTTCTAACAATTTTATGGAGTTTTAAATTCATATACTGTCAAACCTGGAATCCTAGCACTTGAGAAGCTAAAACAGGAGGATTAGCACAAGTTTAAGGTCAGCTTGGGCCACACATTCTCTACACACAAGCCAAATACATACATACATATATATATATATATATATATATATATATATATATATATATATATATATATATATATATTTTATCCTTGACTCTTGCCAACATAAAGCATGATTCATTGGGTCTTAGAGGGAGCCGCCTTCCCTGTTATGTAACTTACATGTCCGTCTCCCAGAAGGAAACCCCATTCCCTCATTCCCAGCCCTGAGTAGCTCATCGATTTCTTGCTTCCTGGGCTTTTCATGTAAACAGCATCCTGTGACCTGCAGCCTCCATGTCTGGCTTCTGTGGTTCAAGGCTTTCCGGGCAGCTGGTGTGGTGGTGTGGACCAGCACTTCATGGGGATTCTTCCACAGCATTCTGCATGATGCCTGCACCACAGCTCGTGTGTGCCCCCTGCTGATGGGCACAGCTTAATCATACGGGGCCATGGTGGACAGCTCAGACCTGTCTCCAGAGTGACAGCTTAGCAATAAACTAAAGCATGTGCCCAGCCTCTCTGGTCACCCAATCATGTCAACTGTCCAACCCTGCAATGACTCTGAGGTAGGTGTAATGTTGGCACAATTGGGAAACTGAGGCACTAAGGTTGAGTAACACTCCCAGCTAAGTGAACTGCAAGCTGGGATTCAAACCCGGCCACCACATTCTGGAGTCAACGCCCAAATCTTTGTTCTGTCCCTCAGTGGGTGGCCACCTGGTACCAACCACAAGCCAGCAAGGACTGGTGTGGGTGCCAAACTAGCCCAGTCCCTCCACCCCCCACACACACTGCAAAGTCCCCAAACCTCAAGTGCAGAGTGGTTTCCCCCTGCCCACTCCCCCCTCCCCTCCCCCCTCAGCCAGCTCCCAGAGGGCACTCTGACACTGCCCAAGTCATAGCCCCAATTAGCTCCCAAAGTCATCAGCACTTTCCAGTGACCCGGATGAAAGCACTTCTCAAAGGCTGACAGGAGGAAGGGGACTCCCTGGCTCCAACACCAAGGGACAGCTAGGAAGGCAGAGCCTGCGGGGACAGGGGGCCAGGCTGTGGGAACAAGGCACGGCCCAGCACTGCTTGTTACTACGGGGACACACGTGACATCTCGGGCCACTCTCCAGTGTGTGACCAGGCTGATCAGGCCTGCTGTAAGCCCAGGAGCACCCAGGACCAGCACCCAGCTCACGCTGGAGACAGAGCCGTGAGCCCCACCCCGGGGCTCATCCACCCTTGCTCAATGTTATATTAAATGATGAAATTCTTCCACCAGAAAATATGAAATAAAAACAAATGAATTCCATGGAACCATTACTTAGACTCAAAGACGGTTGGCTTTTTTTTCCCTTTTTTGTCAAATTCCCTGCTAAGTAGACACGGTGAAATGGATATTGACCACAGACACCCCACAATGAAGGCTGTTGGCATGGCTGGAACAGGTAATGTGTGACCAGTGTCACTGGTTCACCTAGCAACAATTCCTGACATCTTTGGGTGCCATCCACATTCCGTTCCCTGCTATTCCCCCCCCAATCCCTTTGATGGCTGCGTTTCAGACCAGAGACCACCAAGGTCAGCACCCCACACTCAGATGTCTGGTCTCCCATCCATCCCCATGAGCTCTGTCTCAGTAGAGAGACCGCATGGAAACACACAGGACCCATGGACCTACCTCTTTAGAAGGAGCCCAGGCTATGGATGGGGAAACTGAGGCTGCAGAGGAATTCCAGCTTCAGTGACAACCCCAGGACACCAGCCATCTGACCAGGACCTGCCTGGGCATGAGTGGAGAAAGACTCCAAAAGGACATTGGCTAGATTTACCAGAATTCTTCCAGAATTTGTGCCAAGGCTAGGGGCAGTCTGGCTCCTCCCCAGCCAACACCCTCCTCCTCCTCTGATAAGAGACCATAGACATCTGCTGGGCAGGGCACCCACCCACTCACCTGCCTGTCTAACTCCACCTCTGATCTAACCCATGCCACCAGGAAGCTGTCCAACGTGAGGCTCGTTCTTTGCCAAGGTCAGAAAGCTTTTCCACGAAACAAGAGCAAATTTGCCTCCCCTCCTTTGTCCTCTCCCCCCTGAGCCTGTGGATCCCTAGGTTCCTGGGCTCCCCTGGGGACAGGTGATCATGACCCGAGACTGACCACGAGGGTCCTTTCTCCTCTCTGGTGATCTAACTGGACAGTGGAAGCCACTACCTGGTCACATGGCACTCTGCTGTCCCCAGAGTGCACTGGGGACACAACACCAAGGGGAAAAAAAAAAAACATGACCCCAAAGACACGCAGCTTTAGCCTTTCCCTGGAAGTTTCTGGAACCCCTGTTTTAGGATATGAGTGTAAGAGTCCTTAAGGACACCTTACAGACGTAGGATGTCCTCACCCTGTACATCGGAGTTCCCTGGGGAGGGCATCGTGAAATCACCCCCATTCCCCTCCTCACTGTCTGAAATGAGTTACCCTATGCAATTCCTGTCCAAGACGGTTGAGGATTTTGTTTTCTGGGTTTTTAAAATTTTGTTTTCATTATTTTGGTGTTTGTATGTGTATGGTCAGGTGAGTGTGTGTGTGAGGTCAGGGGTGGGGCTGTGTGTGTGCACGTGCATCCTCAGTCTCTTAAGACGTGCGGTGGTCTCTCTATTGAGGGAGAGCCCATGGGGATGGGTGGGAGACGGCATCTGAGTGTGGGGCGCTGACCTTGCTGGTCTCTCTGGTCTTGGAGTTCACCAATTTGGCTAGCAGGCCCTAGGGATCCTTTGTTTTTGCCTCCCGGCATCCAGCGTTTATGTGGGTGCTGAGAGCTGAAGTCAGCTTCGCACAAGCAAGCGCTTTATCCACTAAGCAGCTCCCAGCCCCATTTTTCCACTTTTCCTTTTCTTTTATTATTATTTTGCGACCTGTTCTCACTCTGTAGCCCAGGCTGGCCTCAAATTCAATACTCTATTGTCTCAGCATTCCAAGTGCTAGGGTTATAGATGGGCGCCACCCTACCCAGCTCTTAAAAAGTTTTTAAATGGGAAACAAACATCTAGGACCTCCCCATCCCCATAGACCACCCCCCAAACCCCTGCAGATAGAGATGCCCACAGCAGCTGGGAGTCTGCTCCTGACAGGTAGGTGCAGGCCTCACAAGCACACGGCTGCCCTCATGCCCTCAAAAATGGCAGGACTTTGTTTCTGATAAAGCTGAGCATGCAGTAGCCAGGCATGGTAGTGAGTGTCTTTAATCCCAGCACTCGGGAGACAGAGGTAGGAGAATTGATGGGAGTTCTAGGCCAGCCTGAGACTACATAGTGAATTCCAGGTCAGCCTGAGCTACAGCAAGACCCTACCTCGAAAATAAAAAAATAAATAAATAAAGTTGAGTATGCAGATAAAAGCCCAAGGACAGACAGATGGACCCTGGAATTCCTCCAAGGGCATCTCACTTGGGAGAAGAGACTCCACGCCCCTTAGCAGTCCTGGATACCAGGCCTGAGCGCCTAGAGTCTGAAAAACCTCCGTGGCCTATGGTCCAGGTCCTTGACACGAGAGGGCAACACAAGGAAGCCACAGGTTACCCCACGAAGCTAGGACAGGAAATGGTCTGGAAGTCCCCAGGCAAAATCCACCGGTTTCTAAGACTGTGGTGATGCATGCTGGTCATCCCAGCACTCCAGAGTATGAGGCCGGAAGAGCAAGAGTTCAAAGCCAACCTGGGCTACTTGGCAAGACTACATCTCAAAGAAACAAAAAGTAAACCATCAACGAAGCCAGTGGGGTAGGAGAGTGCTCTGGTGGGTGTGGAAGTGGGCTCCCAAGATGCCACAAGTGGGGAAAGGGTCTCACCATGTCCTTTTTTAAAAAATATTTTATTTATTTATTTACAAGCAAAGAGAGAGATAGAGAGAGAAGAGACAGAGAGACAATGGATGCACCAGGGCCTCCACCCACTGCAAATGAACTCCAGATGCATGCGCCGCTTTGTGCATCTGGCTTTACGTGGTACTGGGGAATCAAACCAGGATCCTTAGGTTTTTCAGGTAAGCACCTTAACCGCTGGGCCATCGCTCCAGCCCCTCACTAAATCCTTTATGCAAGAAGCCCTGACACAACCCACACACCACCAAGGGCACAAAACACGGTCTGCAGAAACTTTTGGCCTCCAAGATTCCAGAGCTTAGTTCCTGAGACAGGGAATCACCTCATCTGTTAGGTTTCTTGGGGAGGGAGGAGGGAGGAAGACTGAGAGAGAGGCCGAGTCAAATCACCCATCAGACAAGAGCAGGCAGTATGGAGTTGGGTCTGAAGACGTTCCGGGCCCCACCAGACAAAGCAAGATGCCTGTTTTAAGGGTATGGAGGAAAGTGGGAAGTTCTGGACCTTGAGCTTAGTTAAGATGTAACTATGCTAAGTGCCTGTAATCAGGTTGTCTCCAAGGCCCAGGGATTGGGGATCGATTCTGTGTGAGAGCTGTGAGGGAGAAAGACCATAGGAGGGAGACCTGGAGGGTCACCACTGTCCACTGTGCATTTTAACTATGAGGTAGTGACTTTAGAAAATAATTTTATTTATTTATTTGAGAGAGCGAGCATGCGAGAGAGGGGGACAGAGTGAGTATGGGAGTGCCAGGGCCTCCTGCCATTGCAAATGAGCTCCAGATGCATGCACCACTCTGCATCTGGTTTTACATGGGCACTGGGGAATCAAACCCTGGGCCTGCAGGCTCTGCATTAGCAAGCGCCTTTAACCACTGAGCCACCACTCCAGTCCCCAAATAGTAACTTTTTAAACTTTCCTTTGGTGAGCTGGAATTTGCATACAACAGAATGCACTCGTTTTAAGTAGATATTTTTTTGAAAAACTTTGATAAATATCTCCCTTTTAGACAGTACCACAGACATTATCTAGAATATTTTATTGCCTCCCCCTCCAAGTTTCCTTGAGCCCCTTTCTGGGCAGTTCCTGTTTCTTCCTACCTGACAGCCTCCCCAGCTGCTATGACCGTCACCTACCTGGTCCTTGACTGGAACTGCCACATCAGGCCTCTGCAAGTCCCGTGCATGCACACATCCCCTTCCCAGCCCAGGGACCCATGGCAGACATCAAGGTCATCATGGACTCCCTGATGCTTCCAGACCCCGGCACTGTATGGACAAGCTAGTGCCACCCCCCCTCTGAGGTCTCTTGGCCCCTGGGAGGTGGGAGGGTGATTTTATCACAGCTGCCACTGATCAGGAGGGGAAACGGGCACTGAGAGTCTAAGACCCCAACCCGGTGCCACACAGCTTCAAAGAACCACAGTCAGGATTTGAACCTACTGTACTTGGATTCTTGCCTCATGTTACAACATTTGTTTCCTATGGCTGTGAACAATTTCCTGTAACTCTGAGATTCTCCCTCTGGGGTAGTGACAGGTACTGTAAATGTATCCCGGATTGATAATCAGTTGCCATATGGGCTCGCTGTCATTTTTAAAAATTAAATGAATATCTTTATTATGAATAATTATATAGATTGTATGAGCAAATCTTGTGATGGTGCCCCCATTTCCCTCCTCTCTGTCCCCTACCCACTGGGGTTCCTCCTCAGTGTGCATACTGGATCTGTCCATAGGGTAGGGGGTTATGAACTGTACCAGAGGTAACGAGGTTTTTTTGTGTGTTTTATTCTATAGACATGCATAGTTATTTTTCTTATCATTGTGATGAAATACCTGATAAGCACAACTTGAGGAAGAAGGGTTTATGTAAGCTCACAGTTCAAGGAATGCAGTCGATCAGGGGGAAGAAGTCATGGAGGCCGGAGCTTGAGACCACCGGTCACTTGACATGTACGATCAAGAAGCAGAGAGAGATGAATGCTGGTTCTCAACTTGCTTTCTCCTTTTCACTCTGACTGGGACCCCCAGCCCATGGAAGGATGCCACCCATAATTAGTTAACCCAATCTAGAAACTCCCCCCACACACACACACACAGAAAAACCGAGAGATTTGCCTCATAGACAATTGGAGACCCTACCAATTTAACAGTCAAGGTAACCCGTCACAGCGAGTACCTATCACTGTCTAGTTGGCATCGGTGTAAACACCCCACATTTAGATTGTGGGTGTTATATTACATTGAGATTTGCTTAACTTGTACATGATGTGTGCCAAGCTGTGTAAGCTTGGCAGAGTCATGTGCCACCAGAGGCCTCAGTTTCCTTTTTTGTTCCATGAAAATAAGAGCAATGTCCTCCAACGACCCCAGGGGTTGGTGTGACATCAGATGTGAAGACCAGCATCCAACACAGCCTAGCGCTGGTACCCAGGGGTGCCCCAGCAGACACCATCCTTATACCACTCATCGTCACCTGCCTGGCAGGTGCCAGCCCTGTGGTGACTGCCTCCCCCACCCCATCAAGTTTGCCCACCATCAGACCCCTTCCTTCCTTTCTTCCTTCCTTCCCTTCTTCCTTCCCTCCTTCCTTCCCTCCCTCCCTCCTTTCTTCCTTCCTTCCTTCCCTCCTTCCTTCCTTCTTTAAGTTGTGTTTTTGTCAGGCAAAAGTATGTGACCCAGCCAAGCTCACACAAGGCAAAGGTAATGCAATAACACCCAAAATAAATGTGGGTATTTGCCCTGAATGGGAGCAACTGGGAGGTGAAGAGACTTCCTGACTCTTCAAGCCGCATCGCCTGCCATGTCCCCCAGGCCTGTAGGGAATGTTGGCTTTCTGTAGTCATGATCAGACCCCATCTGCACAGTAGACCATGGGCCTCAGAGCGCCCTTCCTGTCACCAGGTTCAGTCAACTTCCAGGAATCAACACAGTTCTTGTCCTTGAGGGACATAAAGCCTGATTTATGACCGCTGTGGCCTGTGCCTAAGTGTTGTTGCACGCTGCCCTGGGGAGCAATTCCTCACCATGTTAACAGCTGGCTGGAAGAGGCAGACTGAAATGGAGGAAAATCGAATAGTGTGCTACGGCTTTACTGTCAGGGACCCACGTGCCACAGACCACCTATGGCCAAGACACCTGACCTCTGAGCTCTCGGAGAGACTCCAGGGAGCACAGAGGGAGGGAGCCCTGGGTCATCGTCACTTCCTGTTCCCCTGGCCTTGCCGCTTGGTTTCATCAGAACCAGTGGCAGGTGCATTTTCAGACCTCAGGGCAGGGAACTCAAAGGAGCAGAGGCCACCCGGAGGAGCTGCTCTGCCTGGAGCCTTGGCCATGACCCCACCACAGCCACCCAGAGTGTTGGTTCTATCACAGCTGCCACTGTACGGGAGGGGAAACTGAGGCACTGAGAGGAGAAGTCCTCAGGCCAGCATCACACAACCGGAAAGGATCACAACCAAGACTCAAAGACATGCTTCTGAGGCTCTCTCTCTCTTTCTGTGACATCCCATCAGTACCAGTCAACCCCGGGATGCTCCTCCATCATTGTGACCAAGGCTGGGTACAGAGGACAGCTTGAGACATGGCAGGAACAAACCAGGTGTGAAGTCCTGATGCCACAGCTGGAGACACCACAGGCCTGGAGCAGCCACACTGACCCCAGGCCCTGCTCTTACCTCACCATATAGAGCTTGGCTTCTCCATTGTTCTAAACATGCACCGGCCATGGTGGCCTCAGCCCTCTGCACACGGGTCCTATGTTACAGCTGGAAAGAGATGGGACCTGATTTGTAATGGCTGACGGCTGGGCAGCCAAGCGACCTCAGGGAAGCTTTGGGGCTGGCCACTGTGTGTCTGGCTGTACAGTTAGTGGTTCGTCTTAATGCCCGGCTAGGGTGATGGCTTAGCTGCTGAAACAACAGGACAGCTTCAGGGGCTTAAAGGACAATGATTTGACTTCTCTCAAACACACAGCTCCGGGCAGGTTCAAGTCTGTAAGGCCACCTGCTGCACAGGGACTCAGGTCTCTTCTATCTTCTTTAGACTATTGTCCCCATCAGCCTAGGTGAAATGGAGTGACTGTGGTAGTCTCCTTGCTAAAGGAGGAGAGAGGGACAGGGTGTGCTCTGATTGTCTCTTCTGTTCACAAGCAGTTGGCCTTGCTGCACTACCTAGCTGCATAGCATGCTGGGAAATGTAGTCCTGGTCCAAAGGGTGGTGACAGGATGTTAGTGACAGTGAGTGGCAGAGCTTGAGTCCAGGTCTCCAAAGAGCAGAGCTGTGACTGCTGTCCTAGGACGACAAGCCACGGTTCTTGATAATGGGCCTGCTGTGTGTTACTCTGTGTGTGTGTGTGTGTGTGTGTGTGTGTGTGTGTGTGTGTGTGTTACTTAAAGAGAGGCATTGCTCATTTTGGTTCACAGCTTCAGAGGGGACAATCCATCATGGCAGAGAGGGAGTGTCAGAGCAGAAGTGCCCATCATGACAGCCAGGAAAAAGATGAAGGGGATAGAGGAAGGGGCCAGGGTCAGGTGGAGCCCTAAGGAGAGTGATGGGGTGTGAAGCCTTGCAATGTGCCTGCTAAGGGGTCCAGGAGGCCAGCGTCCTCTCTTGCTTCCCAAGTTGCCTACACCTGGCTCCCGTTCCTCTGTGTAGCAGAGCAGGTTCCAGCGTCTGAAAGCTCCATACACAGCTCACCCATTCTGCTCACAGATGCATGAGCTGCTTTTAGCCTGGCAAGGCTGCTATTAGCAAAACCACCAGGGACATTGTTATGTAAGACTATTGATGACCTCTGGGCATACACGTAGGACGGGAATGACCGGGCTGATTTCATGACATCTGCATGTTGTTATGAACCCAGCCAGCTGTGTATTCCACTCTCCATGTCCCTACCCCCCCCCCCCGGGGTATTCCAGCAGGTGACCCTCCCCAGATGCGTGACTCTTGCCACACTGCTTAGCACTTCCTCACGTGCCTGCTTCCTGCCACTTGGGATCACATGACCCAAAGCAGTACAAAACCCAGGTCCTGGACCTCCCTGAGTGTTCAGCATATGTGAGCTGCCATTAGGGTACCAAGATCCAACCAGAACCTCAAGATCGTCTTCTCTTTCTCCCCACTCTAGGGTTTAATGGGCCATATGGAGGCTAGCCTCTCTCTCACACTTGTGTCCAACTCAGACCTGCCCCTCCTCCCCTCCCCCACTCCCCTTGTGCCCTGCCTCAACCCCAGATCCTCCCTAGACCTGGGCCTCCTCCAGCTTCTCCATTCCAAGCCATCCTCATCCATATTGCAAAAGCCCCACATTCTTCGAAATGCACAGTTCTAATCACACTGTCTCAAACACCTTCCACAGTCGCCATGGCCAAGCAGAGAAAGCCTGAATGCTCCTGCTATCCATTCAAGGTCCTTCATGATCTCGCCCGAACCTTCCCTCGCACTTCTGGAATGTCCCACCCACCATCCTCCGCTTCCCAGGGTCAGTGTGTTCGTTGCTTTTCCTACCACGACAACCAGATATCTGACAAGAAGCAACTAGAGAAAGGAGAGGTCTGAGGTTATATATAGTCCATCATGATGGAAGGCGGAGTGGAATCCTAAGGGAAGTCTTGACAGCAAGAACATACAGATGGGACCTTTCATATCTCCAAGGACCAGGAAACAGAGGCTGAGGTGAGGCAGACAGGAAGTAGGGCATAGCTATAGACCCTGAGATCTGCCCCCACTCCCAAGAAGCCCACTTCCTAAAGGTTCCACCAGCACCCCAAAACAGCATCACGTGCTGGTGAGAAGCGCTCAGACAGGAGCCCATGGGAGCACATCACATGGAGATGATAGCATCTGGTTGGGCCTGCAGTCCTGCCCCTCCTCTCCTAGGTTTTCTAGAAACATTCTTCCTATCCTTCAAAGCTGGGCGTGGTGGCGCACACCTTTAATCCCAGCACTCTGGAGGCAGAGACGATCGCTTGTGAGTTCAAAGCCACCCTGAGACTACATAGTGAATTCCAGGTCAGCCTGGGCTAGAGTGAGACCCTACCTCAAAAAGAAAAAAACTGCCACAAATTCTGGAAGGCTGAACGCCTGACTGAAGCTTTTGTCATAACGATTTCATGGACCAACCTATCCTTGGGGTATCTCCTCCCCATCTTCCCCTGGAGAGAGGCTCACTTGAGACCTCAAGATAAGGTTTGCTGACCCACCCTGCACCATCTTGGCTATTGAGTAACGTCCCCTCTGGCTGCACATAACAGAGACAGGGTGTGACAGAGACAGCCTGTGTGGGGGAGTCCTAGCTCTGAACCAAGCTTCTGGCACTTTCTGCATGGGCAGCTTGGGTATAGCCAGGCACACAAATCCTACATGGCGCCTGTGATCGTTACACAATGCATGCATCTAGAAGGCCAGATCCAGAACCTAGCCTGGCACCTCTCCTCACCTTTTCCCAGAGGCTCTCTCTGATCTCTGACTCCCTCCCCCACCCCACTCACCTCTGCTTCTCCTTGGGCTTTCATCTTCCACTCTTGGCGCTGCAAATAGCTGGGGGTGACGCAAGCACTAAGACCTGTGGCTGAGGGGTAAGGGGACTTTCCTCCCTGGAACCATGGGCCCTCGCTCCCACCCACCTTGCTGACAGATAAAGGGAGACAAGGGACTTTTGATCAGCTTCCCACAAGGCTGGTTGGAGGAGCCCCGTCTTCAGAGGGTGAGGGTAGCACCTGTAGCTCACAGCCAGCCTTGCAAGAAGCTCAGAACCACAGGCATGTGAGTCATGCCCAGGTCTCTGGAAAGCTTGGAACATCCTGGAAGCTTGGAACTCCCCTGAGGACAGAGTGAAGACCTCACTTTCGCTGCAGGGCACAGGCTCCTATCCTGGGGGAGTGACAGTTGTGGGGAGCAGTGAGTAAATGGGCCACTTGACACAGGTAAGGTCCACCAGGTCCCCACTTCCTGAGACTTGATTTAAAGAACTCACGGCTCACCCAGGGTTTCCAAAAGCCTAGCAGGATACTGCATCCAGAAACCTCTGTGTCAGAAAGACCTCACACTTCAGCAATACCTGGAAGAACTGTGTGTCTGCCCAGCAGGTCCCACATGGACCACAACAAATGACAGACCCCCCATGATCACACTTCTTCCTGAGAGTGACCAGAGAGCAGACCTGTCCTCAGGGCTGGGCCAAGCCTTGCAGAAGAGGGAAGTGAATCATTTTTAGAGCCCTGGTGGGAACCACGCATAGGGACAATAGGACCATGCTGTTAGCTGGGTCCAGGCGGAGGACTTCCCCCAAGCTGCGCATGTCTAAGATGTCACCCTTGGCTTGCTACAGTAATTTTTTTCTCTGGTGTTCAGTGAGGGAAAAATAGGCTGTGAAATCCATGCATGAACCCAAAAATGCACCCAGCAAATGCGAGCTAAGAGGAGTCACCCTACTATGAATGCCAACGGGACATCAGAGTCCAATGACAGAGAGACCATCTGGACACCAACGCACACCCATGCCAGGGGCTGTGAATGGGGGTCATGGAGCCGCATGTCCAAACGGCCATCTCTTGTGGTGGGCTGTTCGGAATGAAGCCTTCAGCATGGATAGCAGGCTTCCCTCAGAGAAAATGTCCCGAAAGGAGCAGGCAGGAGGAGCTGTATGGCTACTTCTGAACTGGCACCATTTCCATAGCACCCTCCTGTGCAATGGTCACTTCCCCACGTATCACTGCCCGGCCGCCCGCGGAGGGCAGTGATCATATAAATACACACACACACCGCTTGTGGGTTGATGAACATGTGCTTTTTATTGCGGGGAACGAGGCAGTATATATAGAGCTTCCTGGCCAATCAGGGAGCTATTTATTGGTCTATGACAAGAACCTGTGAGCATGACGTGCAAATAGCCTAATCAGGACCCCCTCCTGAAACTCATTAAGCCAAGCCCCTCTTGGCAGGCTGTCAGGTGCCGTCCAAGACTAAGCCAGGGTGTGCCTCCAAAGGCCCCCAAAGGACACCCACGGAGGGGACAGTCCTGCCCGTAGTGGAGGCACAATCAAGGAAAGAAAGCAGGCTGCCTTCGTGGAGGAAATGCCACACTGAGTCGTTGCTGTAAGAACAGCACCTGTGTTTTTCATTTTGTTTTGTTTTAGATTTTTGAGGTCTCACTCTGGCCCAGGCTGACCCAAAACTCACATTGAGTCCCAGGCTGGCCATAGACTCCTGTGATCCACCTACCTCAGCCTCCCGAGGGCTGGGATTAGAGGCATGAGCCACCACACCCAGCTGAAAGGATGCACTCTCTAAGTTGGAATGCAATTTGAAATATACAAATATACATAGTTCTTTCTAACTTAAAGAAAAGGGAGAAGGAATGGCTGGGAGATGGTTCCACTGTCAAGTGCTTGTCATCGGAGCATGAGGGCCGGGGTTTGGATTCCCACACCTACTTTAAAGTCTGGAAGGGTGGTGCACCTACAATCTGAGCACTGGGGAGGCAGAGGCTGGTATCAGTGAGCTCTGAGCTCAATGAGGGTTCCTGTCTCAAAAAAAATAAGATGAAGCTTAAGTTCTTTAATTGGTACCATTCCTTCAAATAAAGAAATTTGGTGCCTAAAAAAAATAAAATAAAATAAATAAGATGGAGGGGCTGGAGAAATGGCACAGTGGTTAAGACACTCGCCTGCCAATCCTAACAACCAGGGTTCTCTTCCCCAGTACTTATGTAAAGCCAGATGCACAAAGCAGTGTGTGCATCTGGAGATTTTTTGCAGTGGCTGGAGGCCCTGGCACATCCAAACTCTCTATCTCTCTATCTCTCTCTCTTTCTATATCTATCTCCTGACTTGCAAATAAATACATAAAATATTTTTTCAAATAAGGTCGAGAATGACTGAGGAAGAAAATCGATGTTGGTCTCTGGTCTCTCTGCGTGCAAGCGCACACATACACATGCAAAGAAAAAGAGATTAAGAGACGGGGAAAGAAAAGGGAGAGGCCTCTGGGATTTTTCATTTGCCTTGAAGACAGGCTGTGAAGCACTGTCCTGGAGCCAGCTTGGCCCCTTACTGAAGATGAGTCCCAGGCCTGGGTCACAGTGACATTCTCAACCCAGCAGCGTGCTTCACGGCTGACTTCCAGAGCCTTCTGCTGTCCCATCACTATCCACTCCAGCCTAGTTAGAGGCTGGAAAGTTAGAAGTGGGGGGGGCTCCGACTGAGTCCCTTCTTGAGGAGGGCACAGGATGCTGACCCCTTAGGAAACTCCCCCCAGCCAGCCTGCCCGGCCCCATCCCCACACCCACCAGAGCTCATGGGGGAAGTCCAGTGTCCCCCAACTGGGGTCTTCGGGACCACTGAGGTTCTGGAGGAAGGGGTGTGACTCAAGGCCAGGGGAAGATGATCACCCTGGCACAAGGCAACCAGGGGTCCCCATGAGACCCCACGAGGACGGTGCTCAACAAAACAGCCTGGGAGTTCTAGGTGGTTTCCATCCTTCAAACCTTATTTTCTTGCTTTCTTATTTTTTTTCATGTGGAGAAAACGGTGGCTCTGGGCCAGCATCTGCCCAGCAGTTACTCTGAAGTCCCAGAGGCACAGTCCGAGTTACATTATGGGTGGGCTCAGGGTCAGGACATTTCCTTAGCCAGCCAGCGGGGAGATGGGCCATGGGTCCCCTTGGCTGTCAGTGGTTTGGACCCTTTTAGAGCAAAGACCTGGCCTTTCCTGGGTACTAGTGGCTCAGCCAGCAGCTGTGACAGATTGGTCCAAGGCTCTTATGACATCACACAGTCCCAGACATCTTCCCCAATGGATACAGTCTAGGCAGGGCAGTAAGGGAAGGGCTCTCCCTTTCTTGTTCAGAGAAGCTGTCTCAAAAAATAGGATGTGAGCCACAAGCCTAGGTTTAAACTGTCAAGGGTTGGATTTCTTTTCAGTACTGAGAATTGAACTCAGGGTCTCACACATGCTAGGCAAGTGACCAATCACTGAGCTATATCCGAGCTCTCTTTTCACTTTTATTTATTTATTTATTTTAAACATTTTTGTTTATTTACTTATAAGCGGGGAGGGGGGTAGGGAATATATGGGTGCCCCAGGGCCTCCAGCCACTGCAAACAAACTCCAGATGCATGTGCCTCTGGATTTTATGCGAGTACTGGGGAATTGTTAGGCTCTGCAGGCCAGTGCCTTAACTGCTGAGCCACCTCTCCAGGCCAATAAATAATTTTAAAAAAAAAGAAGTGGAGAAAGAGGAAAAGAAAGAGAAGAAAAGAGAAGGTAGGGTTATATACTAAGTTGTTCCAAACATCTGTGTGATAGTTTGAATTGACAGTTTGAATATATGGCCCGATCGCGGTATTTTATTAAAATTGAGTTTACAACTTGAGCCCCTAGCAGGCAGATCCAGGCTCGAGTGGGGGGTTAGGGTTAGGGTTAGGGTTAGGCGGGGGGCCGTGGATCCTGAAGTCCAGCCCTAGGGTGTGTAGAGCAGTTTGGAACTCTGGCTGTTCCGGCTTTGTGTGTGTGTTTGCTGGCTATTTGGTGATATCTCTGCTTGGATCTACGGAAGTGAGCCCGCTTCTTCCTCCATTGATGGAGTTTCCCCTGGAATTTGTAAGCCTGAAATAAACCCTTCCTCCCATAAGCTGCTTCTGGTTGGATGTTTGTCCCAGCAACGAGGAACTGACTGCAACAGTCTCTCTCTCTCTCTCTTTCTCTCTCTCTCTCTCTGATCTCTCTGATATGTATGTGGATATGGGTGCGCTCATACCTTGGTGCATGTGGGGAGATCAGAGGACAACCTTGGGGTGTTTCTCCCCTCCTTCTACCTTCTCTTGTTTTACCACCTATGCTTGCAAGCACAGATGGATTCTCCTGGCTCTACCTCCTGCTGTTGTCAACATGTTGGGATGACATCCTACTTTATAGAAGCACCGAAGAGGCTTTGCAAGCAAGCACCTTTGACCACTGAGCCATCTCCCCAGCCCCCAGGAAGAGTTTTCTTAATAACTGAGTCAAGCACTGGTTTTTTAAAATTAAACTTAAATAAAAATTGAAACACAGCCCATAGAGTCAAAGGCCACATTTCAAGGGCTCAGTGGTTTCATCTGGTTGGCAGTGACCTTACGGAACAGCTGCTGTGGAATTCTAGCCAGAACTAAAGCAGACTCCACCCCTCATTCCTTGCAAGGAAGATGGGGGGCTGGCTGCTTTGCCGGGCCACTTGAGAGGAAAAGTGGTGTTTCTGGGAAAGCCTCAGATGTCTGCCCTGCTCATCTGATTTTTCTGTGATTTTTGGAGCTTCGGGTCTCCCAGAGCTCTGGTTTTTGTGTATGTGTGGGGTGTGTGTGTGGGGGGGGGTGTTTTCCCTTTACTTCTATCTCTTTGCTTGTTACTTTTTCTTCTTTTTATTATTCCTTTTTTCTATTTGCTGATAATTTGCATAGATGTCTACAAAGTGTTTTGGTCATACCCCCTCCCATTACCTTCTCTTGTCCCTCCCCCCCAGCCCCCTTCCACTGAAGCCCTTCTTCTCCTTCCAAATCTCCCAGGACTCTCTGGTGTCCCAAGACACCACAGACTCAGGGCCATGTGGCCATTGTGCTTCAAGATTTAATGGTGATCAGGTTACAAAAGAAGTCCACATCACCCACTGGAGTCCCTCCTAAAAAGTGGGATCAGATACAGTCCTGGAAGCCACAGCCTAGAGTCCAGGAAGGAGGGCACACTCCCTCCCAGGGTTCCAGGGTTGTCCCTTCCTGCACAGCCTGCTCCCGGTGGCTCCAGGCTCCTGACTTTTGGCCATACTGTTCTCCATTTCTGCTTCGGTCTTCACACGACTCTTGCGCATGTTAGTGTCCTCTCCTCATTCATAAGGATGTTTGTCACCAGATAGGACTGTGTGAACTTCAGTGATCACATCTACGCTGATAATTAACCCATGACCTCACCAAATGCTCAATTTCCAAAGTCACATCCGGAGATTCTACAAGTGTGTGACTTTAGTTTTTTTCAAGGCAGGGTCTCGCTCTAACCCAGGCTGACCTGGAATTCACTATGTAGTCTCAGGCTGGCCTCAAACTCATGGCCATCCTCCTACCTTTGCCTCCCAGAGTGATGGGATTAAAGGTATGTGCCACCACGTCTGGCAAGCATGTGACTTTTGACATGAAAAGACAAGACAGCAGTCAATCCTGTCCTCTCGTCCACACAAACCCAGGCTGGCTGTCACGGTGGGGTCTGCAATGTCCCTCACAGGCTCAAGTGTTTAAATATTTGGTTCCCAGCTTTGTGGTGCTGTTTTGGGAGGTTGGGGGACCTTTGTGGCAGGAGGTGTGGCTGGTGGAGGTGAGTCACTGGGGGTTGGTCTTTGAGGGTTAATAGCGCCTCCCTGCTTCCTGTCTGCATCCTAATCCTCCATGATACCAATAGTTCTGCCTGGTCCCACTGGCATGGATGGAACTCTCCAGCTACCATGAGCTGGAAGAAGCCTGCCTCCACTCCTGCTCTTAGAGGATGGGCTTCTGTCACAGTACTAAGAAAAGTAACCAACACGCTGGATGGCCATCACTTTAGGGAGGCCGACCACCGACCACAGCAGGAGTCTGTTTACTGATCCCCTCCACAGGAAGTCCTGAGACAAGCCACTTCACACCACCCAACATGCGCCAACACTGATCCTCCCACAGATGTTGAAGCTGAGGGTGCAGCAGGCTGAGCCTCTCACGGGGACACACTTAGCAGCAAGTGCAGGTATGACAGCAGGTGCTGTGACCTGAGAGCTCGCAAATACCATTCATGACTCAAGACCCAACCTTGCCCTGCGCCCACAACAGCACCATAAGGAGCCGTCATTACAGATGGCACACGATGACGCATTGCTCTGAATGACAGCTAAGGGGCATCAGCACTTTGTGTGCCCTGCACATCTGCCCTGTGATCAAGCCCACGAGTGTTTGGTTTCATGTTGAGTTTCTCATGGCGGTTTAAACCCATAACCAAACTGGAGGGCTCGGAGCCCCTCTCGGTCTAGAGACCCCACTCTGGAGGAAGGGACACAGGTGCTCTCCTGAATTTTGGTGGTAGCTGTGTCCTCAGCCCCTCCAGGCACTGCCTATGGTTCATATGGCCATCTTCCCTCTGTGTGTCCCTCGAAAGTCCTCTGTTCTTTCACCCTGCTACAGAGTGGCCTTAGCTTAACTTCGTCACAGTTGCAAAGACCCTCTTTCCAAGTAAGGTCACCTCTGCAGGTGCCTGGGAGGGATTGGAGAAGATCTTTTAGGGAGCACGGTGTAACTCACAGCACTGGGTGGCAGAACTCGTACAGCTATATGAGAACCCATAATCCACACTGGGAGGGGGTCCCCTGTTTTATAGATAAGAAACCATAGCCTGATGTGGCTGAAGCCCTGTCTAGCAGTAAGTGACAGAGCTGGGACTTGAAGCTGGTCCTTTCCAGAGTCCAGAGTCCCCTTTGCTCCCTCTAAGGACTTTGAAGACTTCAGGGACTCATAGAAGATATGCAAAGCCCTACTGATTCTGCTCAGGTACAGGTCTTTGCCACAAATAATGGCCATGGGAGGGGCTTGGGTTAGGGAAGTGAAGGCTATAACAGGCTATAACACTTCAGAAGGACACCCACATTCCCAGCACTAAGGAAGCTGAGGCAGGAGGATCAGGAGTTCAAGGTCAGCCTGAGTTACAGAAGACCAAACAAAGGGAGGGATTCTGGGGATGTGACTCATACCCCAGGTTTGTGGAGGACTCCCATAGCCCCTTCCCATCCTGGCAGTGCCCTCAGAAAAGAAACAGCTGGTGACATTTTCCCATGAGAGGAAACCATTCCTCGGTCCTTGGGACAGGCATGCCAAAAACTGGACAAGACAGAGAAAAATGGGTACCCTGGAGACACCCACAGATTCCCTCTAAACTTGGTCACAGGGATGTGACCATCGATGGCTCCAGGCACACTGCTCAGAGAGGTTGGTGGTGGGATGGTCCTCAGCCAGCTGTTCCGGGAGCCCTGGGAGAAAGCTCAGGTTGGGAAGATCCAGGCTAGGATCACAGCTCTGACTCTGCAAGCAGTGGCCTATCCCCTTCATATTTTTTTTAATATTTTACTTATTTATTGGAGAGAGAGTGAGAAAGAGGCAGACAGAGAGAGAATGGTCTCGCCAGAGCCTTCAGCCACTGCAAATGAACTCCAGACACATGCGCCACCTTGTGCATCTAACTTTACTTGGATACAGGGGAATCGAACTCAGGTCCTTCTGCTTTGCAGGCAAAAGCCTTAACTGCTAAGCCATCTCTCCAGCCCCCTCTCCATGGTTTTCAATGAGCTCTGCACAGCTGCTGAAGCCCAGATAGGCCTTTTCCTGTGCCCTGAGACAGTTTCTCCTCGCCTGGAAATAAGGCCACACCGTTTACTCCCAGAAAAAATACCTTTTAGTTAGGGTTCAAGTGCAGGCAGAGCACTTGAGAAGCAGCGCCTGGAACCCCAGCTTCTTCTCCAGTCCTGGAGGGGACTGTGCAGCCAAGGGACCTAGGAACACAGGACAGAGCAGCTCTTGTCTCTAAAAGAGGCCGGTGAAATTGAGCAGTAAGGAGAAGTCAGCCAGGCCAGACTAGGCCAGGCCAGGCTTCAGTGGGAAGTGAGGAGAGGGGGCAGGAAGGGAGGAGGGGAGAGCCCCTTAAGGACTGGCTCAGATCTGGAGTTCTCCAGGGAGAGAGCTTGGCAGTGTCTTGTGCCTCCTCAGGAATGCTAGGAAGTGGGTACCCTAACTATACCCACGTATGGAGGAGAAACCCGGGGGCTCAGAGGGGTTGGCTGACTTGCCAGAGGTCCAGAGCCTGTGGATGTTGAAGCCCGGGCTTGCACCCAGGAGGCCTATGGCTACATGTCACAACACAGAGTGGTCATGGACAAACCCTGACCACAGTGGGCATGTGCTCTGTCTGGGCATGGGGCGTCTTGTTTCTTCTTCATAGAAACGCCAAGAATCAAGGGTTGCTCATAGTCTGATTTACAGATGACAAAACCGTCACTGAGAACTAAAGACATCCTCCATCTGAGAGCGAAGAAATAAATGAGTGAATGATATTTGGTGAGATTCTCCCTTGTCCTGGCCAGTGCTGGCCTCGGGAAGTCCCAGCCCCCAGAGTGTGCTCCTGGGACCCAGGCCTTCATCCTGTGTGAGGCCCTGAGAGCCACCCTGGGCACTGAGTTCCCAGTGGCTTCAAAGGCCCCCTGGAACCAGCTGGGCTCCCAGGGGAGAAGGACAGCAGGAAGACAGTCCTGGCTGTGGAGCCAGATGTCAGCAGCAAGAGACAGCTTGGGTCTCAGGCCTCAGCTGGCGGCAGGCTCTGTAGAGAGCCAGGCGCTGCTGGGAAGTGTGTTGGCATTTCCTTGATGGTCAGCACCACCGAAGCTCCAGCACACTGTCCAGAAAGAGAGACTGAGAGGAGCAGGGGAACCCTGACTGGCCCCTAAGGACCCTCTTGCCTTCAGTGACAGGGCTATACCCAACCCAGCCTGGGTTTTCTTTCTTCCCTTTCTCCTTCCCTTCTTCCTTCCCTTCCAGACTGTTTAGAGACAGGATCTGTCTCTGTAGCTCAGGCTGGTCTCAAGCTTGTGAAGACCCACCTGCCTCAGCTTCCCCAGTGCTGGGGTGACAGGTATGGTGATGTGCCACACGTGACCAGCGGTTCTCAGGACAATGTCCAGTCCGAGTGAGGTGAGCAAGCCTCTTGATCCAATCACATCCCAGAGTGAGGGAAGGAAGGGCCAGGCATACGGGGTGCACCCCAGCCCCCAGGCAGGAAGTACTGCCTGGTTCCATGCATGGGAGCTTTCTCTCATCCTGGCTGTGTCCCCTGGCTGTTCAGAGTGGGGTGAGGCCAGCTGCTTAACCCCTAATCTGGGCCCCTTGTTCTGGGGGGCCTGGGAGCTGGGGGAGGGAGCCCTATGACTTTTCTCCCACTCCTTGCCTGATGGGGTTCTTCTGTCTGTGAGTGAGCTGTCTTCCACCTCCAGGCGCCTGCATGGTCTTTCCCACAGATGTGGGGCTCTTCCTGCCAGAAACCTTCAGGGGTGAGGGAGGGTTTTAGAGCCTGAAAAGGGGAGCCAGGGCTCTCCATCCCCCCCCTTTTCTCTGTGACAGGTTTGGCTCTGGCCAAGTCAACC
>PVHP010008818.1:0-52143 GCA_004024765.1 Zapus hudsonius
AAAAAATATCCTCATAAAAGGAATACCTCTGATGGTATCACCATGCCTGATTTTAAAATAAACTATAAAACCACAGTAATAAAAACAGCATATTACTTGTAGAAAAAAAGACACATAATGTCTTTTATTCAGTGGAAAAAAATAGAAGATCCAGTTATAAGTTCTTGTACCTGCAGCTATCTGATCTTTGACAGAGAGGCCAAAAAAAAAAAAAAAAGCACTGTGGAGTAAAGATAGCATTTTCAACAAATGGTGCTGGAGAACTTAGATATACACATGTAAGAGAATGAATTTGGACCTCTTCTCTCACAGTGCTCAAAATCAACTCCAAATGGACCAAGAATCTCAATATAAGACACGAAACTCTAAAACATCTAGATGAAAAAAATGAGGAGAACATTCCATGATGTAGGCATATGGAAGGACTTTCCAAATAAGACCTCAGTAGTTCAAGGAATTACACAAACACTCAACCAGAGGGATCTCATGAAACTAAAATGCTATTGTACAGATGAGCAAGTGATCAATAGAGTCAATAGACAACATACAGAGTTGGATAAAATATTCACCAGCTTCACATTCAACAGAGATTTAATATCTACAATTTACAAAGAACTAAAAAAAAAAAACCTAAGCATTAAAACGTCAAGCTTGAAAAAAAATGAAGAAAGGAATTAAACAGAGAATTCTCAAAGGAAGAAATTGAAGTGGCCAAAAAACATCTAAAGAGTTGTTCAACATCTTTAGCAATCAGGGAAATGAAAATGAAAATGACTTTGCCATTCCATCTCACATCAGTCAGAATGGCAATCATCAAAAACAAACCCAAACCCAAAATGACAACGAATGCTGGTGGGGATTGGAGGGGGAGGGAAAGAGTGATCCTCACCCACTCTGGTGGGAATATAAACTGAGTATGGAGACTCCTCAAAAAGTTGAAAATCCATCTACCATTTGATCTCTCTATACCACTCCTGGGCATATACCCTAAACACTCTACTACAAAGATACTTCTCAGCCATGCTTGTAGCTGCTCTATTCATAATAGCTAGGATTGGAATCAGCCTAGATGCCCACCAACTGATGAATGGATAATGAAGATGTGGTACACATACACTGTGGAATTCTATTCCATGGTAAGGAACAATGAAATTTGCAGGGAAAAAGTCATACCAAGCAAAGTCACACAAGCACAGAAAGACAAATGCCACATATTCTCCCTCCTATGCAGTTCCTCACTTGTAACAGCTTAGTTGGTTGTCAGGAGCATTCATATAGAGTTCCATGTCAATACGAAATGAAGCTAAGATAAAGTGGAAATAGAGAAGGAGGAGAGGAGGGGATACTTGACGGGCAACTCAGGGATAGAACACGGGGTGGAAGGGTTTTGGTGTTGGGGGAAGACATACACAAAACTAATGACAATATGAACTATATGAATATGTACCATAGAAACCTTTCTCCTGGATATAAAACTAAAAGATACAATCCCCAATAAGAAGGAGGGGGAATCCCCAGGGCAGAAGGGCCCTGAAGAGAGTGGAAAAAGACTAATCCTAAAAACAGTGGGCTATAGCTTGTAATTCCCAGTGCCAGAGTTGAGTGATACCCCACAGTGAGTAGAGGAGGCTTATGAGGTCCCCAAAACAATGCAGACTACCACTAATGCACTTGGTTACCTGTCAGAGTTAAATGGCAAAATCTTACTGCTGATGACACCACAAGCCGTGGACACAGGACATTTGGAGATCACACTGGAAGTCAGAAGGAAGCCAGCTCCCTGCTGGCTAGCCCTCATAATGCTGGAAGGTGCTATGTGAGCTACTGAGGGATAATGACCACCAATACCATGGACAAGCAAGGAATCCTGCAAGCTACGAAATCAATCAGCTGGACAAGATGTTCACACCTGTGTAGAAGTGGGACACAGCCTATGTGGATGGCTCTGATTGGATAAGAGACCTGCTCAGAGGGAGAATGAGAACCAGTCAGCATCCTATGGACATGATGGTCATAGACTTAGGATAGAAGCTCTCACTAGCCTTTGGCCAAAAAGAGTGGCTACACCCATGAAAATGTCTCTCAACTCACTGTGCTTATCTTTAATCCATGCTGCTCTCACTCCTGATTGGAGAATCTGTTTTTTGGTTTGTTTTTAACAGAGGATAGCGATAGCCAGAAAAACCAAGGTCCATCAACATGATAAGAAAAGATAGCCAGCTGCCTATGTCATGGTTAAGTTTTGCTATCACCTTGACCACTTTAGCAATCTTGGGTGTTCACAGGAAGGCAGCCTCTCAGTAGTGGGCAGGTTGTAAGGAAGCTCAGGGTGATAGTTTGAATAGATGTCCCCCAATAGAATTTATTATAATTGTGTTTATTATAATTATAATTGTGAATTGTCTTCAGCCTTCTGTCTGGAGGAAGTGTCACTTTGGCCTGGCCTCCTGGGGTCTTGCCCTGAGGTATTTCCAAATTGGATGCAAAATTCTAGGGATAGATATGCAAAACAGCATCCAGAAGCCAAGCCTGGCAGTCCTGCTGTTTGTGAGTTAGAGTGTCTCAGTGTGCTTCCTTGAGGTGCTGGTGGTGGGTTTCTCTCTCTGCTTGCTTCTGTGAAAGGGAGCCAGCCTTTTTCCTTAACTTCCCCTGGGTCTGTTACTTCAATAAATACTTTCCTCCCCAAAATTGTGCCTGGTTTGGAGATTCATCCCAGGAGCATGTGGCTGACTACAACACTCAGGGAAGCTAGAAATAACTATTCCTTCCTGGGAGGGCAATGCAGGAAGGAAATTTCAGAAACTCAGGAAGCCAACAAGTCTGGGAAGGTTTGCAAGACCCTGCCCTAAGGCTAGAAGGGGAAGAAAATCTTGTCTCTTCCCCCACCACTCCACCTGTTTTGTTGTTGTGTGTATGGTGTTGGTAATATGTTTCTCTCTTGGCTTTGACCTGTGAAAGGGGGCCAACCTCTTTCTCCATTATGGTGTTGTGTCAAAGGAGCGAGACCCCCACAGAGACCACCAGGGAGACCAAGTCTGATGGAAGCACATGAGGATCTTTATTATAAGCTCGAGCTCAGGCTGCTATCCGACACACACACTGGCACAGCAGCTGTGGGGATGCGACAACTAGACACTTACAATTTTGGGTATTTAAGGGCAAAAACCACAAGAACCACAATTGGGGACTTTCCAAGCTTCTGCAGGTGTGGCTTTGATGTGTCAGAATAACCTGACTGCAGACAGTCAAGGACCTTTTACCTATCTTATCGTCTGCTGGCTGAGTCTAGGGGTAGTAAGATATCTTTCGGCACACAGACATGTCTTTTTTGAGAACATCTGGTTGAGGTCAGCTTTTAGCTAAGATGGAGGGCTGAGCACACAATGGAGTTCTTATGGCTATTTTGATCTTCTCAATGGAACTTCCTCTGGATCTGTAGTTTCAATAATCCTTTCTTCCCATAAACTCTGCCTGGTGTGGAGATTAATACCAGTGGCATGAGGCTGACTATGACAGTTTTGGTACCGGGACCTGGGGTGATACAGCTGAGATGAGTCTGAATGTGGATTTTGGTTTTTTGGAACTTGTGAGCTGGAGGAATGGACATGGACTTGGCACTTGCAACTGAAGATGCCTTCTGGAGTGGTAAGCCAAGTTTTATGGACTATTCTGGTGAGAATTTGAAAATGCTAAGTGCAGAGAGAATTGCATTTGGAGGCTTGGCTTGTGGACTTTCTAAGGGGAAGGAGAGACTGAAGAGAAAGTTATTAGAAACCTGTGTTACCAGAATAAGAGCTGGCTGCGCTCTACTGCCCATTCCCAGAGAGTTTGATCAAGGTTGAGTTTAAGTAATGGACTGTTATATTTGGCTAATGATATGGAACTGAGAATTTAAGATTTAAGGTTGGAAAAAAAGCAAGTTTAATTTACTGGCACAGAGACTGGCTTTACTGAAGCTTACTGAAGTTACTGAAGTTGCTATTGTCAACACATTAGCAGTCCTCATGAAGATGGCCCAACTGCTTTATGCCTGAGGTATTTCCACCCAGGAAGGACTGAATGTAGATTATGGAAACTCTTTTGAAAGGAATTGGCTGAAAGAAAGGAACCTGCTCTTCAAGGGCATGATTTATTTTGTGCCTGAATTAACAACATGGCTGTGTTCTGCATACCTTTTATTGCTTTGGGGAGCATGAGAAATGCAGGCATGAAATGGGTCATGAAGTACATACACATGGTTCCAAGAGCCACTGCTAAGATGTGGTGTATGGAACAGGGTGTGAACTCTGACAAGCAAGTGAAACCATTGGAAGATGGACCATGGTTTGCAATGGAGACCCAAAGATGTTTTGGTTATACCAGGACTGTTCAAAGGCTACCATGGAGTGCTGTTGGCTTGTGATGGAAGTTTTCCCCAGCTACTCAGCCAAGCTGGATGGACAGAATTGGAAAATCCCGAGACTGGTTGTGATATTGAACTTGAACTGCAGATTTTTGATGTTTGCCTAATGGCTGTTGAATTTGCATTGGTCCAGTCTTGTTATTCCTCATAGAAGTTGGAAATGTTTACTCTGTGCTGTTATATGTGAAAAGTATGTAACTTGTTTTGATTTTGCAGAACTCACAGCTTAAGGGAGCCTGCCTTGTATTGGTGGGGGATTATGCATTTCTGGTTGTACATGGGATAGTTGTCATGTTATGTGGAATTATGATCTTCTTACTGTCTTCATTTGGAAATTATGATGTAAGAAGATATGGTTTGATGTCAAGTTGACAAGGGGTAGACTTGTGATGATTAAGTTTTGTTGTCAACTTGACCTTTTTAGTCATTTTGGATGGATCTCTGAGGCTGTTTACAGGAAGGCAGCCTCTCAGTAGGGAGCAGGATGTAAGGAAGCTTAAGGAAACTAGAAATAAACATCCCTTCCTGGGAGGACAATATAAGAAGAAAATTCCAGAAACTCAGGAAGCCAACAAGTCTGGGAAGGGTTGCAAGACCCCACCCTAAGGCTATATAAAGGGGAAGAAAATCTCTCTTCCAGCCCCCATCCTGTTTTGTTGTTGTGTGTATGGTGTTGGTGATGGGTTTCTCTCTTTGCTTGGACCTATGAAAGGGGCCAGTCTCTCTCTCCATTATGAAATTTCCCCTGGATCAGTAGCTTCAATAAATCATTTCCTCCCACAAACTGCCCAGTGTGGAAATTCATCCCAGCAGCATATGGCTGACTACAATGCCTAGTATGAGATGAGCCACCTCTCTAGCACATATATCAGGGTCCTGGAGATATGACAGAGGAAGTGGTGATTTAAACATGAGTGCTGCTCTCGCTACTATCCTGACACCTGCTCTAGGGAGATGGCAATAGACTCTGAAGACACTCAAAACTCATCAAAGCAGAAATCCAGAGGTTGCAGAGAGCTCAACACTAAAGCAGACTTATGGCACACCTGCCAAGGCTCAGGGAACATTCAGAAGAGGGAGCTGAAGGAATATAAGAGCTACAGTGTGAGAAGGCATATCCTGAGGCATTGTCCTCACCCCACAAAGACTGACTGATGCATTCATAATCCCATACCATTAACAAATACCATTAACCCCACTGAGGAATGTCCTCAGTGGAATCAGGGGGACAGGAATATAAGAGGATGACATGAGGGAAATGGCACCAACACATGATTTGTTCATGTAGTAAAATTCATAATTAATATTTTTTAAAAGCAGGAGGGATGTTATTTGGAGGGAAGAGAGAGACCAACAGAAGAGATCAGGAAGAACAGGAGAAGATCAAAACACACTGTATATATTGTATGCATACATTTTGTAAAATTTATATGTAAATGTGTCATGAAACCAATTGTATAATTTTTCTTTTTGTGGTTTTTTGAGGTAGGGTCTTGCTCTAGCTCAGGCTGACCTGGAATTCACTATGTAGACTCATGGTGGCCTCAAACTCACAGTGTTCTTCCTACCTCTGCCTCCTGAGTGTTGGGATTAAAGGCATGTATCACTATAATTTTTAAAAAATGTTTGGGAAGGCAGGAATTTTCAAGCTAGCAATTGGCCATTTAATCATTTTAAAGGTCAGTGATCAGCATTAAAAAAATTAAAAGATAGTAGGATATAAAATAGCAGAGTGAAAAAAAAAGCAATTTAACATTTAGTGGCTTAAAAGAATGACAGTTTACACACAGAGATTCTCATAATTCTTGGTTGTCTGCATTCAGTGGTGAGTCTGCTGAAGGGGAGATGGCCCTGAAAGGTCTCACTCACAATTCACGGCTGGAATAGTTGGGGTGAATTATCCAGTCTCTTTCCTTTGGGTCTGTTTTCCACATGCTGTCTAATCTTTGGTAGAACATTCCAAGAGATGAAAGGGAAAGCTGCAAAAGCTCTGGAGTCTGGGCTCCAGAACTTGCATAGTAATTTAGTATGCCGTGTATGAAGATGACACGTGCTTTACTGGAGAGAGGGGACAAAGGCAAGTTGGCATAGAATTTTAGTTTTGCAAGGTAAAAAGTTCTGGAGATTGATTAAACATTGAATAATACACTCAGCACTGAAGAATTGTGTGTTCAGCAATGACTAAAAGGTAAACTTTGTTATGTACCTGTTTTTGTTTGTTTTTTTCATGGCAGAGTCCCATTCTAGCCCAGCCTGACCTGGAACTCATTCTGTAGCCTCAGGATGGCCTTGAGCTCACAATGATCCTCCTGCCTCAAGTCCTGAGTGCTCTGATGAAAGGTGTGTGCCACACACCCAGTTTGTGTTACGTGCTTTTAAAATGTTATTATAAACTGGATGTGGTGGTGCACACTTTAATCCCAGCAAGGGGGAGGCAGAAGTAGGAGTGATTTTGAGGCCATCCTGAGACTAGAGAGAGTTCCAGATCAGCCTGGCTATAGAAAGACCATACCTCAAAAAAAAAGTCAATTCCACCCACTAATGTTAATATTGTATCATAAATTGCATCTGCTTTTTCATATTGCCCATGCTCTTTTATAACCTGAGCTTTTCAAAATTTACCCAGTTTTGAACTATATTTTATATTCTAGTCTCTTAGAAATCCAGAGGACTGAATGCTTCACAGTTCTATAGACTGTGAACAGAATTCAGAGTAAAACTGTACGTCTGTTGCTGCACATTCCTCTATTGATGCTTTGTAAGTCATTATTTTAGGAGAATGAAAAGTCCTGATTTGCTGGCCAGCTGTACGGACATTTGGCATTGGTTCCATCAATATGTGGCCATACCACAGAGACTTAGAGAACTTTGTAAACAGTTTCTTTATCTCTGAAGATCCTGTCACATGCACTCAGCAAGGTTAACTATTAAGTGGTTGGGATGAAAGGTCAGAGAGCCTGCCTTTAATTAGAGCATCAGAATGGGAAATAGCACACAGCTACTGAACATCTACCTTCGTTGAAAAAAAGAGGAAAGAAGAAAAACACGATCATAGTAAAGCCTTCTGCCAGAAGTGCTCCGGGAATTATGGACAAGTTCTGCAACTCTACTTTTTGGGTGAGAAATACCATTTATTCTCATTGTTTATGCTCTCCAACTCAGTCAAGGGGCATATATATGCTAGAGTGGCCATCAGGAAGAACCAGACAAGTGCAGTTGGTGTAAAGCTTATATTTTTTGCCAAAAGGGCAATTTATTGTCTCCAGAGGATATACCATCTGGGAAAGATAATTTATTCTGTAGTATATGCTTATTGTGCCCCAGACTATTTTCTTGGACTAACTAGCTTCAAAATTGTCTTCTATCAGAGAAATAATAATGAAGAAAAGCTTGCAATTTCTTCAGTGTTAGGAATGAGAATTGTTATTGTACACTTTGTAAAGTAGGAGGAAAAGAAAGCCCATGATGGTCCTCCTGGATGTGTTGATGTTGAAATGATGATAATATACTCTAGAGGTACCAGCAACTGATGACAGTTAATGAGGAACTTAAGACCAGGGATGCAGCATTGGTCACTGGGAGCACTGAGACCATTGTTGAGTAGTTAGAATTTGGCCGTACTGCTCAGGGAAGGGAAGGGGGAAGCAACACCGAAGGGTCAGGTATTTGGAGGGTGAACAAGAACAGGGAACCACAGGCAACAGAGAATTTCAAGATGGAGGTCAGTCAACATTACCACCTGGCATGGTGGAACAGAGAATGGATTTGGTGATTTTTCAGAGTGTTGTTTCTGACATTAGCATCGCCTGGGTGATTAACCAAGTTCTAATGAATTTCAAAGTCTGTTAACTTTCCACAGTGATAACAAAAATAGGAATGAACTACAACTCTTAATACGCCAGGAAGACCTTGAGCTCAAGGCCTCAAGGCCAGCATATGCATTGCACTCTAAGGTAGGGCTTAATAAGCCCCACTATCTTGGCAGACCATCACTTGAGAATCTTCTAAAAAAAAATGATCTGACTAATTATCTTATCAGGTACTTTAACCTTTTTTGTTAAGTCTGTACTAATAGTTCTATGAAACAATTTACATCCATCTATAGAAAAAGAAAAACCTACCCTCACATGACTCAAATATGGGCACTGGTGCCCCCACCCCACCTCACCAGGCACTTTAATTGATTGCAGCATGCAAAGTCTGGTGTAAAACTTGCTGGGGGTGACATTGTTGCCCCTGTGCTGAAGCTTGCCAAGCCTCTAAGCCATAGCAGGTTAAATGTTGTAGTATTGCCAAGCCTTTTGACTGCCTGGTTGCCTGCATGTTAGGATATCTGCCGGTGAGTTCAGCCCGTGCTAGTAACCAAATGACTTTTTTTTTTTTTAAGTAGGGTCTGGCTCTAGCCCAGGCTGACCTGGAATTCAGGGAGAGAGAGAGGGGGGGGGGGAGAAAAGAACACATACAGAGAGAGAGAAGAAGAGAGAGAGGGAGAGAGAGAGAAAAAGAACACATACAGTGAGAGGGGAAGAGAGAGAGGTGAGAGAGAAAAAAGAACACACACACACACATATATATATTTATATATATATATATATATATATATATAGAGAGAGAGAGAGAGAGAATGGGTATGCCAATGTCTCTAGCCACTGCAAATGAATTCCAGATATATGTGCCACTGTGTGCATCTGACTTTACACGGCCGGGTCCTTAGCCTTTGCAGGCAAGTGCCCTAACCACTAAGCAATCTCTCTAGCCCAAATGACAATTTTTTATAACTGGGGAACTAGTCTTCCCTTTGAACTAAGGAATGGACTCTTCCTACATCTTGGCAAATGTTGTAAGCTTCACTCAGAATATCAAGTATAGTAATTCATTTAAAATTGCAAGTAGATAAGTTTATAGAAGTTGGGTTGGTCAGATAATCATTAGCTGTCATTAAATGGAAACTTTGTATTAATGGTGAATAAGAAAATGCAGATAGTTGAAAGGTAAGGCTGGGTATAGAGATGGAATTGAATTAAAATTGTTGGAAAGCATGTGGGGCATATTTGGAGAGTAGGCCTTTCTTTTAAAAAATGCATATATGTATCTGACAGTTCTTCCTTTTTGGTCCTCCAGAACTCCTCGTTCCTAGACAGACCAGATGCGGACCTGCCACTATGTTTTGAACAAACTGTCCTCACTTGGATTCCCTTATGTTTTCTGTGGCTCTTGGCACCTTGGCAGCTTCTCCATGTGTATAAATCCAGAACCAAGAAGTCTTCTATAACTAAATTCTACCTTGCCAAGCAGGTACAGTAACCCCACTATTTTCAAATCCCAATTTTCAAACTTTTGGTGCACAATAATAGAGGCATTTTCTTGGTGGATAATGTTTTAATCTCACCCAGCTTCGTGCCTGCTGTATCAGGGGAAGTCATGCTCTGGGCTCCTGCCTGGATCTCACCAGTCCCTTGAACAATTTCTTAGTCAAGTAGCTTTGATTTTTGCATGAGAGAAATGGATATTAGGCCCCCTAAGAGCAAGTGATGAATCCAGTTGCTCTTATCTTTTCTGCATTTGAGAAGTGAACAGCATGATCTTTATTGTGCTTTCATAAATCAGGAGACTGTAATTCAGTTGTCACCTACCAAGAGGTGAAAGTGAACGATGGCTACACTGTGTCTTCTACACCATGCAGGTGATCAAACCATCACTCATTCCCAAAACTTGGGTCTGAAATTGTTTTTTTTTTTTTCCATTTTCCCAAAGTATTCCATGCGTCAGGATGATTCCGCACAGTGGCGGGAAGAAGGGTTAGAATTCCCTGTGACAAACTTGAGTAGGGAAGAATCAGAAAGGACTTGGTTATAGCAGAGAGCTCAGGAGGAATACTGGGAGGAGTTATGCTAAATCAGGAAGGGGTCTTTCGGGATCCAAGACCCTCAGTCAAGGTTATAAAGACCTTTAAAATCCACCATCTTCTTCTTTCACTGGATGTTTTTTTCTACTTCTATCTATTTATCCTCATCTTTAGACAGATTTTTTTTGAAAGGCAATTTAGTTTCCCTTGTTTGGTGAGTTGCATACTTAAGAAGAAAGGGGCCTGAGTGAGTGGTGGTGTACTTGCCTTTAGTACCAGCTCTTGGGAGGCTGAGGTAGGAGGATCCCTTGGAGTTCAAAGCCAGCTTGAGGCAGCAGAATGAGTTCCAAGTCAGACTGGGCTAGAATGAGACCCTGTCTCAAAACAAACAAACAAACAAACAAACAAACAAACAAACAAACAAAAAAGCTGAAGCATGCCCCTGGGGAGCTGGAGTTAAAGGTGCTTGCTTATAAAGTCTGCCAGGCCAGGTTCAACTTCCTATTTCAATGTTTTTCTTCCTCTCACAAGTAAATAAATAACAATAGTTATTTTAAAGGCATTTTTATTTATTTATTTATTTGTAGAGCGATAGAGTGAGCAAGTGCATGGGTATGCCAGATGCATGTGCCACTTTGTGTATCTGGTTTATGTGGGTGCTGGGGAATTGAACCTGGGTCATCAGGCTTCACAAGGAAGTGCCTTTAACTACTCAGTCATCTCCCCAGACCCCAAAACACTTTTTGAGATAGATACCAGTGACATACAGTTCTTCCATTTAAATACAATTCACTTTTTTAATGTATTCACAGACATGTAACCATCACCACAGTCAACTCTTACAATACTTTTAGTCCTTCAAAAAGAAATCCCTTAGCCTCTATCTGTCCCCCTTCCTTACTCCTAAGTAACCACGAATCTGCTTGCTATCACTAGAGATTCCTGTTCTAGATATTTCATGTGAAAGGAACCATTCAATATACAACCTTTTTTGATTGGCTTCTCTCTTAGCCCAATGCTTTCGATACATCATTCCTTTTTATTCAGTTGTTCATTGAATTGGATATACAGAGTTAACATTCTGTTTACACATTATGTTTTCCTTGAAAACTTGACTATAGAGAAAAAAGAAGCTAAACAAAACATTTTCTCTCTATAGTTAATAAATCTATCAACCCTAACCCAGACCTATTTATAATTCATATTTTAATTGGCCTCTACACAAGATGATAGGCAGAGATTTAACTCTTCTTAACTTTTAAAAAGTAATTGGTTTCTTCTCTGAAATAAGAGAAGCATAAATCATCATAAAGTAAAACTGCCCTTCTTCTATGAGATCTTCTTGGCTCAGTTTTCAACTTTAATTTCTCAGCTTCCTCTCTTCCCATTGGGCTGACTCCTCTGCATTGCTCTGCAGTAGAGTCCTTTGTCACTGCTGTGGAGTTTATCTCTTAGTCAACCTGACAGACTGACTGATGTCACTGATTCCCCAGGTTGGCTTGTTTGTTCAAAGGTGCTTCTTAGTGAAGGGCTGCAGAACACAGCAGGTGATTCAGTGAACTGAATTTTAAAATGTGTAAAGGTTGCTGCAGAGTGCTGAAGTCAGAAGGAGGTACAGCAAAAACAGTCCCAGTGTTGAAAATATTGAAGCGGAAGCTAGACCTTTTGTCTGCTAGCAAAGTGGTATATCCTCAATGATGGGTAGAAGGTTTAATCAGAGTGCCTTGTCATTCAAAAAGTACTGGGGGAAAGAGGACCTTGCAGCAATGCAGAGGTATAAAATATATTATATGGCTGAAAAATATTCCTTCTTCTTTAATGCCAATGAGACTGTATTTCCTAATAGAAAGCTGTGTTTAGTAAACTCTGATTGAACTCCAATAAAAGACCAGGGTTCCAGAGTGTATATTAATCATTAAACAACCACAATATTCCTAATTGATAGAAGTGTGTGCATTTTTCTAATGATAAGGAGTAGTTTGTGGTTACTATAGGAAGTTTGTTGGCTCCAGAGAAATAGGAAGGAAATTAAATGCACAGATAATTATATCACTCTGATATACTCCAGTTACTCCATTTTGATGTTTTTCTTTCAGCCTTGAAAAAAAAAACTAGACAAAAAGGTACAACTCAAAAACAAAAGTCTCTTCCTCATCCTATTTCCCAGAACCATTCTGTAGGGCCTAGAATTTAATTATTTTTATATTACCTCTATATCTGAAAAGAATGTGCCTAAGTCTATATTTTTGGTCTACCAAGTCCAAAAAGATCTATTTTTGACAAGGAAGTAGAAGGTGTGATGGGGTGGGGAGAAAGGCAGTGACTGGCATAACTGTGCCAGTTCTGAACGCAATTTCAACAAGCCTCTGCCTGTTTTCAGTTTCTTCTGAATTTTCAGCATTTTAACTTTGAGTGATTTTTTTTCAACTCTTCTGCTTGGTATCTTTATGCCTAAACATACTCTGCCATTAATTTTTTTTTTTTTTACGGTCGGGTCTCACTCTAGCCCAGGCTAACCTGGAACTCACTATGTAGTCCCAGGGTGGCCTCGAACTCAAGGCGATCCTCTGCCTCCCAAGTGCTGCGATCAAAGGTATGCACCATCACCCCTGGCCTAGCTTCAAAATTTTTTTTCTCTGAAGATTTTGTTGCACTGTTCCCAGCATTCTGTGCTACTAAGAATTGCATTCCTGTTATTCTTCCCTAAAGGTCTTTACTCTATGTCCTGAAATATCATGAGAATCTGACTTCATAGATCTTTTCCATTCTTGGGTCATTCACCCTAAAGACACATGTCTCATCTCTATGACTCCTTCATTTCCTCTCTCTCAGCATTGACATTCTATCTCCCTAGAACTTCTTTTAGATGATGTTGAATTCTTTGAACTGATTTTTCCCTTCTTCTTTCTCCTTTTAAAGATATTTCTTTTTCTTTTCCTCTGTGTTCTAGATTTCTTCTATTTTTTCTTCCAGTGTCCATTTTAGCAGTTACCAATACATAAGAACTTTTCTTAATTCCTGAATATAGTTATTTTTAGATGCCACCTGCTAAGAAGATCCACTATTCTCCCAAATGTTTTAGAATATTAATTTTAAAATCATTTAAAATTCTCTTCTGTTCACTACTAACTTCTATTTGTCTACATTGCATAATCATTTTCCTGTTTAATTATCTCATCTGTCCTCTTTCCTTGGTTTTTCTCAATTGCCTAGCAATTTCTAGCTCTGTTTGTACTTGCAAATCAAAGTTTAAATAACATAGATGACTGGATCGGCTTTCTTTATTTAAGTTGGCTTCCATAGCTGGCTTCTCTCGGAGGTGAAGCCTGACATTGGACTGTGAATCCTGGACAACTATTTGTGTGGACTTACCAGCTTCTTTACAGTAATAAACTTCTTAATGATTAAGCCAACAGAGATGACTTGCAGGGGAGAGAGCCTTAACAGAATATAAGTATGTTCTTTATTATCAACCATAAATTAGTCAGCTTTCCACCATTATGAATACAATATCTGAGACAAACAACTTACAAAGCAGAAAGGTTTATCTTGGCTCATAGTTTCAGTTAATAATCATTTGGGCTTGTACCAGTGAAGTACATCATGAACGTGTTCATCCAAGTACATCAGGACCATGCGGTAGATAAGGTCTGCTCACCTCATGGTAACCAAGAAGCTAAGAAGCAAGATAGACGAAGGACCAGATTTCCAGTCATTTCTTCAATATAATTTAACTCATTTGATAGGTAATTATATAACCTACTCTTTTTTTTGAGGTAGGGTCTCACTCTAGCTCAGGCTGACCTGAAATTCACTGGAATCTCAGGCTGGCCTCAAACTCACAGCAATTCTCCTACCTCTGCCTCCCGAGTGCTGGGATTAAAGACGTGTGCCACCACGCCCGGCCCTACTTTTTACTTATAATAATATAAAAAGCATTTCTCAGTATAATTAGTTCCAGACATAAATTTGATAACTATTAATAATTCATCTTATCATTGTAGTAGACCATAGCTTATTTTAACACTTGTGTGACATTAACTTTTTCCAGTAAAATCTTCCATTACTGTTGGGTTATTTTAGGTTTTAAAAATTCTTCACCATTAAAAAATGACACCCTAACAATTAACATTCCTGTAAAGAGCTACCTAAAATTCAGATTATTTCCTTAGAAATATTTCTTAGAAATACAATTACTACATTGAAGTACCTGAGGAGTTTAAGGCTTTAAAGCATATTGGACAATGCTTACAACCTGGAAAGATTTGCTAGCTTACATGCTTGCCAAAAGTGTGTTAAAGGTCATAATTTTGCGCTCTTGCAGGCATTATGTATGGTGCTTGCACCTTCGTTGATTTCATATGTAAAATGGTATGTCATTGCCAGTGCATTGGGATTACGGATGTATGCTGCACCACACACCTGGCTTTACATGAATGCCGGGGACCCCAACTCCAGTCATCAGGCTTGTGCAGCGAGCACTTTAACCACTGAGCCATCTCTCCAGCACCCTCATTGTGGCTTTGCTTTGAATTTCCCTGAGGGTTGATGACGTTGCACATATTTTCATATGCTCACTTCCACTTGCACAGTTTCTTTGGAGAAATGCCCGTTCAAACCCATGGCCCTTTTTGAAAACATGACTGAGGCTAAATAAGAACATGTGAGAAGACTGTATTTGTGAAGGTGTCTGGGACTTAGTATCTGTAACTGTGACTGCATGAGGCTGTGAGGAACAGGACAACAAGCAGGGCGTGGGGCTCAGGTTCCCTCTCACTGCTGTCCATTTTGGGAGTGTAGATTTTGTCAGTTTAAAGGCTCAGTGGTCAAAGGTACTTGCTTACAGAGCCTACCAACCCAGATTCAACTTCCCAATACCCATGTAAAGCCGTGCATCGGGAGTTCGCTTATAGCCTTCTGTCCAATTCTCTCTCTCTCTCTCTCTCCCTCCCTAATGAAAGTTTTTATTTAAAAAAAAAAGAATGAACAAGGAGCCAATAGGTAGGAATAGAAGGAAATGTGATAGTGGGCATAAGGATTCTGATATGCCTCTTTAAAGGAAGCGATCATTCTCCTTCCAGACGAGTCTAGCACAGGACAGTGTGGATTATGTCTTCATAAGGCATAGGTCATTCTAAGGTGAGACAGTTTTGTGCCAATATTGATTGTTTGCAATATTAACTTTAAAAGTTATGCAAGGCTGGGCATGGTGGCACATGCCTTTAATTAATTCCAGCACTTAGAGGCACAGGTAGGAGGAACACTGTGAGTTCAAGGCCAGCCTGGGACTACAAAGTGAGTTCCAGGTCAGCCTGGGCTAGAATGAGACCCTACTTTAAAAAAATAAAGAAGGTTAATCAAGGTCAAGACTGAGATTGTTGTCCAAAGAAAGGGAAGAATGCCAATACCGATAGGAGTGGGGATTTATTTTTCGTTTTTATTTATTTTTGTGCAGGTTTATGTTGTGTGTGTTCTCACATAGTTCAGGTGCATGTATGTGGGGGGAGGGTACTTTCCACATGTGTGTACTATTTTTTTAATTTTATCTTTATTGCCCAAAATTAGATACATTGATTGAGTAAATATTGTGCTTATATTCCCATTTCCCTCCCCCCCGTGTGTATACTCATATTGAGACCAGAGGTTGACATTGGTGTCTTCTTTCACTTGCTCTCAACCTTATTTTTTTTTGAGACAGGGTCTCTCATTGAACCTAGAACTCACTGATTTGGTTAAACCATCTGTCCAGCAGTCCAGCAATTCCCTTGTCTCTGCCTCCCCAATGTGGGATTATGGGTGCCTACTGCCAAACCTGGCTTTTCTGTGGGTGCAAGGGATCTGAACTCAGGTCCTAATGTTTGCAGAGCAAGTACTGTTCCAACTTAGCTAATCTCCCCAGGCCCTCTGTTTTCTTGGATCTCAGTATGTAGCTCAGGCTGGCCTGGAACTCATGATTATAGGTGTGTGCCACCATACCAGACTGGAATTCTCCTTTTAAACTTGGTATATTAACTTTGAATTGCTGTGTAACAAGTTACCTCCAAACTTAGCAGCGTAAGGTCAAACTGTTTTATGTTCTATGTAGTTTCTCTGGACCAGGATTTTGGGAGCTGCTTACTTGTGTATTGCTTAAATGCTTAAAGGTGAAGTTCTTAGCTCGAAGATCTGCTTCTAAGATGACATGCCCACATGGCTCGTGGCAGGACATCTATTTCTCACAGGTTTTGACAAGAGGTCTTATGTTTTAATTTACTGGAAATTTCCCTAGAAGGATTTGAATGATAAGGCTGGTAGGTTTCCTCAGAGTGAATGATCTGAGAGAGAAAACTAAAACAGCCATATTCCTTTTAAAATTTTTTTTATTTATTCATTTTCAAGGAGAGAGAGAGAGAGAGAGGGAGGGAGGGAGAGAGAGAGAGAATACCAGGGCCACCACCTTGTGGGTCTGGTTTATGTGGGTATTGAGGAATTGAACCCAGAGCCTTTGGCACTGGAGGCAAGTGCTTTAACCGCTGAGCCATCTCTCCAGCCCATAAAAGAGCCATATTACTTTTTATGGCCTCATCTTGGAAGTCATACAACCATTCCTTTCACCACGCTCTATTTGTTAGGACTGAGTCACTGCACCCAGCCCACATACAAAGGAAGGAGAATTAAGTTCTACATTGTGATGGAGGACTTTAAAAAATTATGAAACACTTGAAATCATCACACTCAGCATTCCTCAAAAATGTTTATCATGAATACATGTTTAAAAGATAAATGTTTCTGGGTATGGTGGAGCTTACCTTTAATCCCTTCCATCCCAGCACTCAGGAGGCAGAGGTAGGAGGATCACTGTGAGTTCAAGGCCACCTTGAGACTACATAGTAAATTCCAGGTCAGCCTGGGCTAAAGAGAGATCCTACCCCCCCCCCAAAAAAAAGAAGGTAAATTCTCATTAAGTAGCTTAGCCTGGGCTTGAACTCATAATCTTCCTGTGTGCTGGGATTATAGTTATCATGGTATAATTTGAACTTGATTCTTATTTGAAATAAATACATGTATATATTTACTTCAGAAATATTTATGTAAGTGTGTTATCTGGGCCAATGTATACCAGTTTTCCTATCCATTACTGGAAACCATTCTGTTCTGAGACTTGAAAACAAAACAAATGACATGCTCTTTTTCTTTTTCTCTTCGCAGGTGCTCGTTGGATTTCTTCTTATTTTACCAGCCATAGAGCTGGCCCTTGTGTTCACAGAAAACTCTGGACAAGACTCAGTCCCTCCTATTAAGTATACCAATCCAATCCTCTACCTATGCACATGGGTAAGGGCCATCACCATTTCTACTCTGCTTATCTTCTCTTTATCTATAGATAACAGAATTGTACTCTTTGGGAATTTCATCTGTCTTTTACAAGGATTTACAGAGAAACAAAGCTTAGTTATAAAAAGGTGGAACAAAGTTTAGCTTTTATTCTTGTTTTGATTTCTAGTTTGTAGAATCTTCTTTGTTCTTATTTCTTCTTATCTTTCCAACTAAGGATCACAGATGAGATCTGTTTCATCTTGTAAAATAATTTTTGAATGTTATAAATTCTAATGTACATTGACTGGTGTCTAATCCATGGTAACTATCTATAATCACAGTGTGTGGAAAGCTGAGACAGGTGGAGAGTGAATTCCAGTTTAGCCTGTTTCAAAAAAAAAGAAGGGAGAAAGGAAGGGGAAAAGGAAGACTGATGTCTCTTCTGTAGATATGCTTTCTTTAGGGGATATAGTAGTTAGCAATTGTATGGTAGCTTTCACGTTTAAAGAAAATGACACAAAACTATTTGTATTTATAAACTTTCCTGAACAATTGGAATATTTGATTTTTCAGTGTTCAGCCACACGCTGAAATCCTCTTGTCCAGCCTTCATTCAGTAACAGCCTGTCAGGGTACTCCCGGAATCTTTATTTGCTACCACAGTTATAGAACAAGAACAGATGGGTCTAGTCCCCGGTGCGCTGGAGCCAATGAACACAGAACTCATTGGGTACATCTCTCCCCAACTCTCTGCCTGAGAGGCCAGATCCTCTCCTTTCTTCCTGTGTTCTCATTCTCTGATATAGCCTTCTTTCCTCTGTCCTTGGTTGGTGGCACTATTCTTCAAAATTTCATCTCAATTTTTCTCTAGCTTCTGGTTTTGCTGATCCAACACAGCAGGCAATGGTGTATACAGAAGAACTCTTGGTTCCTGTCCCTATTCTGGACTCTGTCAATAGTTTGTGGCACTTTCCAATTTCAGACTCTGATCCGGGCACTGTTACAGGTAAGGAGAGAAGAGGTGACATTGGAAGGCACTGCTTGCTAGGTAGCTCCTAAGTCAGAGAAAATGGCTTCAAGTATTTGAGTTTCAAGACAGAATTTTATTGAAGAGCTCGGTAATAGTTTTTAAACATGAGCACTGGTGGGTTGTGGGTGCTGTATATTGGGAGCTGAGGTCCAGTAGGCTTCCTGCACCTGATCCTGCAGATTGCCCTATGGGTTGTAGGGTACAAAATCAACACACAAAAATCAGGAGCTTATATATATATATATATATATATATATATATATATATATATATGTCAATAATGAACTCACAGAGAAAGAAATTAAGGAAAACATTCCACTCACATTAGCTACCACAAAAATTAAATACCTAGGAATAAACCTAACCAAAAATAGAAAAGGCCTCTGAAGTGAAAACTTCAAGATACTTTAAAAAATCAATCAAAGAGGACACCACATGATATAAAGACCTTCCAGTTTCCTGGATTGGCAAAATTAGCATTGTGGCTATTTTACCAAAAATAATCTACAAATTCAATGCAATTCCATGAATATTCCAATGATGTTTCTCACCAAGCAAGAAAAAATAATTCAGGAATTCATATTGAAGCATAAAAGACTACTAACAGCCAAAGCAGTCCTAAAGAGAAAGAACATAACTAGAGGTGCCACAATGTCCCATCTTAAATTATACTACATGGCCATCATGATAAAGAGCTCTGATACCAAGACAGACATGTAGACCTAAGGAGCAGAACAGAGGACACAATACTGCTTTGGCCACCTAATGGTTGACAAATGAGCCAAAAACAGTCAGTGGGAAAAGCCTAGAGTCAACAAATGGGGCTTGCAACCATGAACACTGGAAGGCATCAGCTGTTTAAACTTGGATATAAGGGTCATTTTCTTGTCCCCCCAGGACAGCAAGTCTAATCTGGCCTATTCCTGCCTGTACTTCATCTCCTATGGATTCCAGATCCTCATCCTGATCCTTTCAACCTTTTCAGAAACAAGTGACTCATCCAATGTGAGTTTAAATATGCTCATTTCCTTAATTGGAAGATATCTTGCTAGATGTAACTTTGAGATGTCTAGGTTTCATGGAGGTCCCATGAGCCTATAAGGAGGCACATATTGAATATTACTGGCTCAGGAACCTAGAATAAAAAAATTTCCAAATCTACAATTTTCAAAAGGTCTATGCAATGTTGCAAAATCTGAAGAACTTCAAAATCTAAAATGCCTTTGTTTCTAAGCTTTTCAGTTAGGGGATACTTCCCTGTTATATAAAATATTTTATATACAAAGAAACAGTGGGATCAGCATATTGAAATATTCACTTTTATGTTCACCCTATACCTTCAGCATAGACAGTTAATTCATAGATCTGTCAGAAAATTGAATTATCATTCTATTGTGACCTTCGAGCCTCCACGTAAGGATGCTGACCACTGGCCTCAGCACATCTCTCGTTTCTAGTACATCATACACAGAAAGATGCTTCAAATTTTAGAGTCCCATAGAATTCCTATTTTCAGTTGATTTACTTTAATTTTTTTATATCTTTCAGAATCCATCATCCACGGCTTCATTTCTGAGTAGCATTACCTTTAGTTGGTTTGACAGGTAGGAAATGCCTGGATTATGGGTTTTCTATATTTCTATCCCTCCACTTCTCCAAGAGTGAAGGAAAGCTTAATTTTAAAAAGTGCCTCCTATGGATTCCATTTCTCTCTATTTAGAGTCAGGAAATATTAAAACTTATAGGTCTGTTTAATTCTTCTCCTTCATTGGGCAAATTAGGATGATAGAAGAGGGTAGAAGGTAATTGCTCTTGGGAGCCTTGGGGTTCCATGGGAGAAGTGGGGCAGCCAGTGGGGCTGAAATTTTCAGACTGGCCTGGTCTACCAGAGGACCTGGAACTTTGGCCCTCATAGTTTTGTGGACTACTCTTGCACGTTGGTGAAATTCACATCCCTTCTCAAATAACATTTTAAATGTGTAAAAGGCACATAACTATAAAGAAAGTAAAGATTTTTGAAATACAGTTATCAAAATATTTTAAAAAGCAAAATTGTGAGAGGGTAATGCATGCGCTTTAAAATAAATGCATTAAATAACAAAATCTAATGGAGGATCTAAAAATGATCAAAATTGTAAAGTAATGATAAACCTAAGTGAGCCATGAAAACATCTATCACTTCTCCTGGTAACAACCACACAGTATTGCACTCATGTTAACAGGAGAGGCGAGATGCCAGTTAAAAGTTGTTACAAATAATGAATGGTGCAATTTGTTTTCTGTCCATGTAGTCAAGGCCCAGCTTGGGGAGTCCTGATCTAGAGCAATAGTTTAAAGGTAGCCACGCTCTTTTTCCCAGGGCATCATGGAGCTCCTTCAGGGAGATGCCAGAGTGTAGAGAGGTAGCCAGTGTCTGAGGAGGAAGGTGCAGAGCGGCAGGAGTAGAGTCATTCCTCTTCTCCTCTTCTTCTGAGCCCTTGCTCTCCTCGCTCCTCTGCCAAGTGTAAAGGCCAGGCAATAGGAACAGTGGAGCAAGGGCTCAGTCCAAATCTTCAGCCAATACCCCAGATCTGGGAAGCAGCACACAGGGTCTCATCCTGTGGGTCATTCTTGTTCCAGCATTGTTCTGAAAGGTTACAAGCAACCTTTGACATTAGAAGATGTCTGGGATGTCGATGAGAGGTATAAAACGAAGACAGTAGTGAGCAGGTTTGAGAAGTTCATGGCAAGAGACCTGCAGAAAGCCAGGCAGGCGTTCCAGAGACGGCAACAGAGAACCTCCCAGCGGAGCTCTGGAGACACACTCCATGGTTTGCACAAGAACCAGAGTCAAAGCCAAGATGTCCTCGTGCTGGTAACTTCCCCACAAGTGTCTGTGTGAATGTACCGTATGTTTCAGGCAAGAAGTAGTGTCACTGGGATTCCAATTTACATTTTTATTTTCTAATTTTCACTGCATTTTATATGGTCAGTAGTATCACAATACGGTAATGCCTTAGTGGTGGACACATGGGTATATAATATACTATTACTTCTTCTTTTGAATGGATTTGAAATTCTCCATAGTATAATTTTTTTATTTTTAATTAAATTTATTTATTTATTGTTAATAAGTAGAAACACTGTATGAACAAGTCTTGTATTGGTACCCTCATTTCCCTCCTCCCTGCCTCCAACCCACTGAGGGCCCTCCTCAATGGGATTGCTGAAACATTCCATAGGATGGAGGGCTATGAATTGTATAAGCAGTAGCCAGTTGTTTGTTTGTTTGAGAGGGGCAATGCCTCTGGATATTCCCCCCCCCCACCACTCTTACAATCTTTTCACCCCACCTTCCGCAAAATTCCCTGAGCCATGGTGGGTGAGTTTTAAATCTGCTTTACTGTTAAGCTCCATGAGTTTGAGACCATACTGAACAGCACAGTGAGACCCTCTCTCAAAAAGAAATAAAAGGGGAAGGGCACAGGCCTTTAATCCCAGCATTTAGGAGGCAGAGGTAGGAGGACTGCTGTGAGTTTGAGGTTAGCCTGGGACTACAAAGTGAGTTCTAGGTCATCCTAGACTAGAGTGAGACCCTACCTAAGGGGGAAAGGGGGGAGGACAAAGGGGAAAGGGAGAAAAGGAAAGGAAAGACAAGGAAAGGGGAGGGGAGGAGAGGGAAGGGAAGAGAAGGGAAGGAAAGGGAAAGGAAAAGGAAAAGATGTTAGTGGATTTGAAGTGAAGTTCTGCTTTAAACAGGGTAACTGGATTGGCTTCCCAAAATGTTGACATTTACACAGAAGCCCAGGTGAGAACAGTCCATCTGAGACATGATCAGAGGGAAGTTGTTCCACTCAGAAGGAGGAGGAATGTGAGCAGGGGGTGCTAGGTGTGTGTGGAATGTTCAGAGAACTGGAGCACTGAGAGAGGCTGAGATGAGCTCAGGGACCTGACAGGATCTGTGTGGGCCCTGGTGGGGCATTGGAAGAAGTCTAGGTTTGTCTGGGTTTGATTTGAGTCTGGTGGAAAGCCAGCGGAAGGGTTCAAGCAGGAAAGCAATACGTTTGGACTTATTTAAAAGCTTCCTTAGGCTGGTATTGCCAAGAGTGGGTTGGCATAGGGCAGGAGTGGAAGCAGGGAGAAGGCTGGCAGGAAAGATAGATCAGATGGGACCTCGGTGAGAAGAGCTATGACAGATGTCGCTGGGGGCAAAGCTTGGAAACTGAGGCTGAGAAGCTGGAATTTGGGACAGGAGGAGGCCAGCATGGGAGAAAAACAGGCTAGCGAGTATATATCCCACACATCTGTTTGCTCAGGCTGCTGTCCCAAAGTTCCCCAAACGGAAGGAGGTGACACACAGCACCTGGGCATGCCACTCAGTGACAGAGTGCCTGCTCTGCATGCGAAGGCCCTGGGTTTAATTTTCAGCATAGTAATCACACAAAGAGAGATGGGGAGGGAAGGGGAGAGAGAGAGAAAAAATGAGGGAGGAAGGGAGAGAATAGGGAGAGAGGGACAAGAGAAGAAGTATATTATCTCCCAGCTCAGGAAAAGGAAAAAGAAGGAGGAACAGGGTGAGGAAACGAGGGAGGAAGAGGAGGAAGAGAAGAGAGGGGGAGAGGGAGGGAGGGAAGGAGAAGAGGGAAAGGGAAGAAATCTATCACCTCCCAGCTCAGGAAGCTACAAGTCTGAAGTCAAGATATGCGCAGGGCCTTTCTTCATCCTAAACCATGGGGAGAAAGTCTTCCTTGCATTTGGACTTCTGGATTTTGCCTTGACTTGTAGTTGAACCATTCCATCTTCTGCCTTTAGTTTTATGTGTGCACCTTCTCTCTGTTTCTTCTCTTCTTATAAGGACCCCCTCAGACTGGCTTACAGCCTGACGGCTTCAATTTGATCACAGTGCATGGATCCTATTTCCAAATAAAGGCACATTCTGAGAGACTGAAAGATAGGACTCAGCGTATCGTTTATCTTTGGGTGGGGGGATCATGGGCATAATTCACCTCATAACGTCCTGCAACAGCAAGTGAACAAAAGAGCCCTCTGAACATGCAAAGCACAGATGAGCATGCCTTCACAGCACAACCTCCACTCTCATCACACCAGGCCCTCACTCAGTGCTGGCATCCAACACGTGGCCTGGCACTCTGTAACCCCCAGACTTCGTCATTTTGGGTCAAGGTCTTTCTGTGTAGCCCAGGCAGGTCTTGAATTCATACCCCCACCCCCTGCGTTAGCCTCCCAAGTATTGCGATTCCAATTGTGCCTCACCACACTTGTCTCTGCACGGTCTAGTTGCCTGCTTTCCTAATTGCTGGTTGTGACATGAGTTAGAAGGGAGAGAGAAGAACAAAACGGTAGATAGCAGTGAGGAGGCTCGCAGGCCCTGCTGGAACTCTGGAGCTGTTCGGAGCAGAAACCAAGTCTTCGACGGCACTACTACGTGGACACTGATGACGTTTGCTTTTGTACCCAGGAAGAAGCTCAAAAGAAGAAAAAGAAGTCTGAGACCACAAAAGATTATCCCAAATCCTGGCTGGTCAAGGCTCTCTTCAAAACTTTCTCCATGATGCTCCTGAAATCCTTCATCCTGAAGCTCGTGCATGACGCCTTGCTGTTTCTGAGTCCTCAGCTGCTAAAGTGAGCCTCACGTCTTCAGCTGTCTTCTCAGGACCTCCTCTGTCACCCTCCATTTCGCCCTTTGTATATGCAGATGAGAGCTTTCCTCAAATTCCCATTTTTGAAAAGTTCTCATAGCGTTTCTTCCACCATACAGAGCACAAGGCAGTTTTCATGATCTGAGATGGTATTTTAGGCTCGCTCTCTTCCTTGTCCCTCTCCTAATAGGCCAGATGATCATTAGACCTCTTTCTTGTTAAACGAGGTACTTGGGCCTCTCTGTAGAGCCCAGGCTGGCACTGAACACTTGATTCTCCTGCCTCAGCTTCCTGAGTGCTGGGATTACAGGTTGCCCCACAATACACAGTCATTCATTCTCACAGCTCATCCATAGCAACCTACGTGCTTGGTGCCCATCACCAGTAAAGAACCTGGCAAGAAGGGGGAAGAGTTCTAAAGGCATTCTGGTTTTGCTACCAACAGTATGAGCGGGGAGTTGGCTGTGGGTGCGGAGAGTGACTGGCATCACCTATTTTGATTTGCTCTCGCAGGCTTCTCATCGCCTTCGTAAGTGACCAGGACACTTACCCGTGGGTTGGTTATCTCTTCGCCATCCTTTTGTTTGCTGTGACTCTCGTCCAGTCTGTCTGCCTTCAGAGTTATTTTCAGATAAGTTTCATGATGGGAATGAGTGTGCGGACTACCATTATGGCTTCTGTGTATAAGAAGGTAAGTGAATCCCCATGTGGTAAACGTGAGCATCTATTCCAATTGAGGAAATTTTGATAAAAAGAAATGAAAGCTGATCTCAAAACTCAATTTTGACTAATTATAGAGGCGCCTATAGATGTTTCTTTGGAAATTAGAATATGAAGTAGGGTTGGAGATATGACTCAATGGTTAAAGGCGCTTGCTTGTAAAGCCTAATGGCCTGGGTTTGATTTCCCAGTAGCCATACTGTAGTATGTGCATCTGGGTTGGTATTTTTTTCTGCAATAAGAGGCCCTGGTGTGCTCATTTTCATTCTCTTTCTCTCTCTCCTTGCAAATAAATAATAAAAATAGCTAAATAAAATAAAATGTGAAGCATATTCATAGATGTTGGGGTGGGGGATACACCCTCTGGAGGAACTGGCCAGCAGCCCAGGATCCGCCTTTAAGCCTTGAAGGGTTGAGATCTGTAGTTCTTGTTGCTTCTCCTGACAAAGCAGAACGCCCTAGGAAAGCAGGTGAAGTCTGAGAAGAAACTGGCTAAGGGTCAAACTCTTAAATAAACATTAAATTCAAATATTCAATGACGCCAGGTTCTGAGACCTGGCGTATTTATTTCAAGTTAGTTTTGCCAGTGGGATTAGAATGCTGTATGCATCATGGCTGCATCTCCCCAGAACAAATTTGCCTCACAGCTTCTTTTTCTATTTCCTTCTTTCTTCTCTCTCTCTTTCTTTTAAATTTTTATTTATTTATCTGAGAGAATGTGAGAGAGAATGAGAGAGAAAATGGGCACACCAGGGCCTCCAGCCACTCCAAAAAAAATTCCAGGCACATACACCACCTTGTGCAGCTGGCTTTACATGGGCACTGGGGAATCGAACTCGGGTCCTTTTGCTTTGTAGGCAAATGCCTTAACTGCTAAGCCATCTCTCTAGCTCTCTTTCTTTCTTTTGTATGTGGTGCTGGTGATCAAACCTTGGGCATTATTCCTGCAGGTTAAACTACCTCTGAGTTAATCCTCGGCCTACTTCCTTTTCCCAATCTGTAGCAGGTACCAAACCATCCTCTGAGAGGGTTTTTTTTTTTTTTGTAAATACATTATTTGAATATGAGACTTTCCATTTCTTTAAAATGATTTGCTCATCTTTCTGCTGACATACGGTTTCTAAGATTTAAATCTGTTCTTTCTCAGGAAAACTGTATTTTCCTATGCCCTAGATATCAGAATGAAGCCCAGTCTTATTGAGACAAGGCTAAGAAGATGGCTTAGTGGGTAAAGAGCTTGCTGCACAAGCATGAGGACCTGAGTTCAGATCCTCAGAGCCAAATAAAGACAAACATCTGCAATATCAGGGCACTGACCACAGTATGGAAGGTGAAGCTAAGGAGAACATTCTGGAAGCTTATGGGCCAGGTAGTCTTGCATATACAGCAGTACACAAGATACCTAAACAAGGTGGAATACCCGAGCTTGTCCTCTGACTACCACACATATACTGTGGCACCTATGTACCTACACTCACACCTGAACACACACACACACAGATTTAGAAAATGAAAATATAGTAGTTATGATCCATGACTTTATTCACACACAAGGAGAGAGGACTTGGTGATAGGTTAGAATATCAAATATCAGTTGCCTTTTCTTCCTCCCCCCACCACTCCCTGTCAACTTCCATGATAGTAACTTCTCTTTTAGAGTTTCTACTTTTCTCCTGGTTTTTCTCCCTTGAAACACAAGGTAACTTTGTCTTATGTAAGCCCATGCCAAGAGACAACAATAGACACTTAGTGACTTTTGGTCGGAAGTCTAGTCAAGTCCTTTGAACTCAGATCCCCTTACCCTTGTATTTGTCTTCCCCTAAATTGGTATTTTAAGCTCTTTATTTCTTTTAGAGATACTGAATTTCTGCTGGGTTTAGGTTATGGGGTCTCTACCATACTGTCTTGGTCATGACTGCTAATGTGTTCTTTAACCATTTTGGGGAGCAGGGAGGCAGTTCGTGGAAAAGCACTTGCCCAGTATGGGTGAGGCACTGGCTTTGGTCACTGGCACTGAAAAACAAAGCAAGCAAACAAACAAAACTGTTTAAATTAAAATTGCAATTATCTATTCCCACTATTTTGGTTCTTAATATATTTCAGGTTTGGTGACTGTTACAATCAATACTTTATAATATAATATATATTATATATAATATAATATTTATATTATATTTATATTATAATATATAATATAATGTTTATAATATAATATATTTGTAAGACAGCCCTTAACAATACTGTCATTCAAATACTAAAGAGTGAAATAAAATTACTAATTGTATATATTTAGATAGTGTCTTTCTGCTTATTAAACATTTTCATGTCCATTATCCATAGTTATGTGAATAAATACATTATTCATTATTTTTTTTGAGATAGGATCTCACTCTAGTCCAGGCTGAACTGGAATTCACCATGTATTCTCAGGGTGGCTTTGAACTCACAGCAATCCTCCTAACTGTGCCTCTCAAGTGTTGGGATAAAGGTGTGCACCACCACGCCTGGTTCATTTTTTCTATTTTATAGAGAACAGTAAGGTTTAGATAAAGTCACTGCCTACAATCATACATCCAGGACTTCCCCTCAGATAAAAGCTATTAGAAAATAAATATATAACCTTTCTTCTCTGTTTATTTTTCTTTTGCTTTTCCATTCTAAAGGGAAGGCAAAGCAGAGGGCTGATTCTTCTAGAACCTTAGTAACCTAACATTTTAGGAGATTTCTCTTTTTAACAATGCATCCAAGAATCCTAGTATATCTAAAAATATATTGATAGATTAATATGATGACGGCACTTCTAAGAGGAGAATGGAGGTAAATACCTAAGGCTACTTATAGCCCATACACTGTCTTTGTGGGAATTAGTTTCAGAGTTCTGGTGCATATGGGCCAGGCAGCCTGTGTGTGTGCTGCTTTGAGACAAGGTCCCCCGTTGTAGTTCAGCTGGCCTAGAACTCATTATGTAGCCCAGGGTAGCCTCACACTTATAGCGATGCTTCTGCCTCAGCCTCCTAAGTGCTGAGATTACAGGTGTGAGCCACCATGCCTAGCTTGCAATGCATCATAAGGATATTAACCTTCTGATCTAACATGGAAGCAGAAAGCCCATACTACAAGATTTAGGCATATAGAACTTGCCTGCAAATTCCTAACCTTAGAGAAAACAGTTTACTTCAGATGTATGATCTCTGCAGCCCTACTTCCAATTTTAAAATCTCTGCCCTTGGTAATGCTTCCACTTTTACTCTAAGACTATGGCTGCAAATAAGAGGGCCTCGTCAAAAGTCTCCAAGGCCAGAGTCAATGCTGATTTCTTCCTTTCCTTCGTCCTTCCTTCCCTCCTTTTCTTCTGTTCCTCAGTACTGGATTCCCTATGGTGGGCCATATGATACAATGGATCAAAGTAGCCCTTGTCCTCACAGAGTTTATATCTGGTAGATAAATAGAAAAATAAAATAATTATGGTTCATTGTGATGAAGGCGATGGAAGAGGTCAGCACAACGTGTTACAGGAGCACAGAGGAGAGCTATCTGTCTCAAATTTGGGAGTCAGGGTAGTCTTCTCAGAAGTTGCACTTAAGCTGACCCAAAGGAGAAATGGGAGTTTTCTGGCAGAGAAGTATATGGACAGGTGTGGATAGGTGAAAAGAAAAGAAAAGGATGGCTAACACCCAAACGCACAAAAATAATAAAAATTTGTTAAAAACAAAAAAAAATGAGAATACTATGTAAGATTTGGAGGCAAGAAGCCCCAGTCCCTTGGAGAGGTCAGGCCCTGATGGAGCGCATGCTCCCATTGTAGTCTTACTTCCTGAGTTCTGTCTCTGCTCCCCAGCGTCCTCAGCCTTGCTCATGGATCACAATCTCAATCTTTATCTTCAGGCACTGACCCTGTCCAACTTGACCAGGAAGCAGTACACCATTGGAGAGACCGTGAACTTGATGTCCGTGGATGCCCAGAAGTTAATGGATGTGGCCAACTACTTGCACTTGGTGTGGTCAACTCTTTTCCAGATTATCTTATCCATCTTCTTCCTGTGGAGAGAGTTGGGCCCCACGATTTTTGCAGGTGTTGGAGTAATGGTTCTTCTAGTCCCAGTTAATGGAATACTGGCCACCAAGAATAGGAAGATTCAGGTAAAAAAAAAACCAGTCATCTGTGGATTATACCTTCTTTCACACCTAAACTCTTTCTTAGAAGGAGCTTGGGCAAGGCAAGGCAAGGCAAATCTTATGGAAGACTTCTCACCATCGCAAATCTCCTTGGCTTGCTTTATCTTCCTTTTAAGTTTCCGACTAGTCAGGGTTTATGTACTCTGCCTTTATTCACGCTAGAAGGAAAATCCTGACTGGGCTGCCCTCAGAAGAGTAGTTTTTGGACACTTCTTCTCCATCCTAACAAAACAAACCATGCAAAGCAGTCCCTCGAGTGATCCAAACTTCCAACTGAAGGTCTGGCAATCTCCCAACTAGTAACCAGGTGGCAAGACTCCTGGCAGACAGTCCTTATACCTGCCAGGAAGTGCAGGTTTTTTGAGTGGACTTCAGAGCATATGTGATCTATTCATTCATTTGTTTTGTATTCATTTAGGAACAAATACTTGTCTTAAACATATTTATTTCATACCTTTTTTGAGAAAGCCACAGCAAATTAGAAAGGGTTTCTGGTCTTATGGACCTTGTGTTCTGCTTGGGGGAAAGCAAGACAGGCAACAAAGAAGAAAAATACCAGCTCGTGAGGAGTGCCTTCCAGAGACCTAAGTGTGACGTGATAGTGAGTGGGTAGCTGTTTTTCATTAGAGGTCAAAGGAGTCCTTTGTGAGCAGGGCATTCCCCTGACTGCCTGGGGAACAGCAAGGGAAGAACAACCTGAGGAAAGAGTGAGGCAAAGGCTGGGGTGGGTCAGAAATAAGCCTGGCATCTTTGAGGGTCAGAAAGAAGATGGGGGTCAAAGAAGCAGAGTGGGCAAAGAGGAGAATTGGAGAGAGAGGAGAGCCATTGGTAGGTACCTCAAGGTTGGAATTAAATCACAGCTATAATTACCACTGAGACCTACCTTCTGCCCCAAACCTAGACCCTTCCATCACAGAATGTGGTTTCTTCTCTTTTTTCCTGGCAGGTCAAAAATATGAAGTATAAAGACAGTCGTTTGAAAATCATGAATGAGATTCTCAGTGGGATCAAGGTAAGAAGACCAGCAGAGGCAAGCCTCTGAGCAAAATGACAGAGGTAGTGACTGGCTTGGCCAGTTGCGTGTCACATGACTCCTGAGTCATCTACCCATAATTCTCCTGTCTCCTCTCCTTCCTATTTCTTCCAGACATTCTTTTGAACCTTAATTTCTTTTTTTTTACTGTAAATTGTTTTAAAATTTATTATTTCTTTGTGAGTTTGTGGGGGAGGGCTCGTGGGTGCCATGACGCACTTGTGGAGGTCAGACGACAACTTTGAGGCTTCTGTTCCACCTTCTTTGAGACAAGGTCTCCCACCATTGCAAAGAAACGTGGAGACTGCAAACCAATGCCAGACTAGTTGGCCTTTGAGCTTCAGCCTCTCCTGGTTCCATGTCCCATTATCCACAGGTGCTTGGGATCCCAGATGCATGAGCCACTTTGTATGGAAATGAACCTAGGCTGGCAGGCTTTGAAAGCAAGTGCCTTTAACCAATGAGCCATCTCCCCAGCCCCTGTAGCAATTTTGTTTTGTTTTGTTTTGTTTTGAGGCAGGGTCTCACTCTAGCCCAGGATAACCTAGAGCCCCTGCCGGGGCTAGGCTCACACTCAGAGCAATCCTCCTACCTTAGACTCCTGAATGCTGGGACTAAAGGAGTGTGCCATGAGTTCAAGTTGAAATTTGTAATGTACCCAAGCTTAGAGTGCAATAAGGAAACCCCAGTGACTAGCACACTGACTTAACTCCCTATTCATTCTTGTTAGATTATTTAAAGCAAACCTTGGATGTCTTATTATTTCCTTCACAAGTACTGTGTTTCTTTTCTTTTCTTTTTTTTTTGAGGTAGGGTCTCACTCTAGCCCAGGCTGACCTGGAATTCACTATGTAGTCTCAGGGTGGCCTTGAACTCATGGTGATCCTCCTACCTCTGCCTCCCAAGTGCTGAAATTAAAGGCATGAGCCACCAGGCCCAGCTTCACAAGTACTTTGTATGGATTTCTAAAAGGACTTTTATTTTTAATGTAACTACAATATCATCATTGTACTAAAAGGTAATAGTTATCCTTTCATACCATCATTTTCCCCAATGGTCTCATGCTTCTGGTTTTAAACTGTTTGTTAATTCAAATAAAGGTCTTAAAAATGTTCACACATGGGCTGGAGAGATGGCTCAGCGGTTAAGGCACTTGCTTCCAGTGCCTAAGGCCCTGGGTTCAATTCCCCAGGACCCACATAAGCCAGACCCACAAGGTGGCCCTGGTGCTCTCTCTCTCTCTCTCTCTCTCTCTCTCTCTCTCTGCTTGAAAATGAATAAATAAAAATAGTTTAAAAAAAATGTTCACACATGACATTTAGTTGATAGTGCTTTTACTGTGTAACCTGCCTACTCCCATCATAGAAAAAAAAATCATTTCAAAAAAACATTTCTCTTGTTTCCCGTATTTCTTGTAAGTTGGTAGTGAGATCTAGAGGTTTGATTGGTTAGATTTGATTCGAGTGGGAGTTACCTTTAAGTGATGCTGTAGGTTTGCAAAGAGCAGTAATGAAGACTGTTCAGTGGATCCAGGAGAATCAGCATGGTTATTCTGTGAAGCTAACACGGTGCTTTACAGCCATGGAATAATTTGTAAACCTCACGGAAGTTGAGGGTGAGCTTCAAAATAACTTCAATTAGATTTTCTGGAGTTGTGGCCTCAGCATAGTGAATATTTTTTCAAAGCTCCCTGGGTGGTTCTAATATTCAGACAAGGTCAAGCCATGCTTGTGCAGGTTTTACAATTATTTCTTAGATCTGTTTTGTCATTATGATTTGAAATTTTTTGGGGGGGTTGAATTTTTTTGAAAGAGTGACATTTTAATTCTTTTATTCCTTTGATATTGGATAGAATGCTGGATTTATATAAAAGATTCACTTTCATCCACTAGTTGGTTTCCAAAAATGAAGTTTGTACAGGATTGGCAAGATAAATTCTTGCTTCTATCCTCTACTTCCTAGCTTTTCAAAAGAAATGCACTTCATCATTTAAAGGTGGCCAATAAGTTCTTTTCTTTAAAAATGCTGTTTTGAATGAGTGAATTTTAACATTATTCAAATTTTCTTAAAAATGAATCAGAGATCCCTTTTAGCTCCTTGATATTCCTCATCTTGAAGCTCTAATATGTTTTCCTGCTAAAGACTCAGAATTAAAAGATAGACCAGCTTTTGAATCTCAGCTCTACAGCTCTGCCATTTGCTAGTTTGTTAACTTTGGGCAAGTTACTTCCACCTGTTTCTTTATTGTTTTAGATCTGGACAATAACTTCAAGAGTGGGGTGACTAACACACTTTAGGCTGCCCAGAAATCCCCAAGCTTTAGCATGGACATGCCTATATCTTGGTGACTCTATTTGGGCAAGCAAACTGGGGTATTTGTTATAAAGTAAGATAATATATGTAAAATGCTTTGTATACAGCAGGTGGTCAACAAATACAAGCTACCTCTCTATAATCACTCTTTATAATCTGGATGTCCACCCACACCCATATTTTGAGAAGCAAATTCTACAATATGCACCTGGTACCCTTTTGAGCAACAGTGTGAGTTGTGCTATTTTCTAACCTATTAGATCCTGAAATACTTTGCCTGGGAACCTTCATTTAAAGAGCAAATCCACAATCTTCGGAACAAAGAGCTCAAAAATCTGAAGACTTATGGGCAGCTCCATACTATCATGATACTCTTCTTACAATTAACTCCAGTTCTCGTGAGTAGCAATGAAGTTGGTGGATTTGGCAGGTCAGCTTCCTGAAAAAGTAGATCTGTTTTTCACAGACATCTATAGGCTGGATCCCAGCGTTCAAGGAACTGCCCCCACCTCACTATCATCCCTAGTTTGAGCCCCCGACTCTAGTTCCATCCTTTCAATACTGTTTGGTCATGGTAGTCATTTTTAGAATGTTTATCAAGAATATGGCTTCCAAGAATGATTTGCATAGGAGGGTTTCTTGTTTTCTTGTGGATCTAGGGGACATATAGGGAAAGGAGCCAGAAGATGCAAACTCTGATTCTACTAATTCATGAATTGACTAAGTCAACTTGGGCAAACCATTTTTTTTCTTTGTGGGCTCAGTTTGCTCATTGGTAATATGAAGGGGTTGGGATAACATTTCTCCAACTCCAAAATACAATGTTCCTAAAATTTTTAGCACAATGCTACTTGGACTTTTTTAGTAATAAATTGTTCATGACTTTGTTCTTTTCAGGTGTCTGTGATCACATTTTCTGTTTATGTGCTGGTGGATAGCAACAATATTTTGGATGCAGAAAAGGCTTTCACCTCCATCACCCTCTTTAATATTCTACGCTTTCCTCTGACGATGCTTCCCATGGTGATCTCTCTCATGCTCCAGGTAATCAGAACTCCACTGCTAACTGCTTAGCTCTGGTTAAATACCTTGCCATCCAGAATTCCTGGCCTACTATATCCTACGTCTAGTTTCTGCTGGAGAACTTTTCAATCAAAGATCTTTCTAGTCTCTGGAGACTTGTGATTTGACTTTGGGGAAATCACAAGCTCTCTGAGCCCCAGTTTATCTGACTATAAAACGATGACAATCACACCGACCTCACGTCAGACGTTTAAAGAGACTGCTATGATTAGCCCTGGTCTAAGCCCTTTTCCCAGACTAGCTTCTCCCATGTTTTCCTAGTGCTCCTGAGGCATTGACATAGCACAGGCCGAGAGGGTACAAAGGCAGAAAAGACGTTCTCTTCTCATGAACTATGTGGTAGTGAACTTTCGACCCCCAAGCTAACAAAAAATGAGTTTGGAGTTGAGAAAGTCTCGGATATTCCAGAGGCAATAGCTAGGTTCTGAAAATTGAACATGGTCACTGAGATGGACCACAGACTAGACCTCGGGAGGGAGTTCAAAAGGCATATTGCAGACAGATGAAAGGGCCAGAATGATAAGGGATAGGGCATGGCCTGTTAGGTTAGGCCTTAAGGACTGCCATTTAAAAAAAGACCTCCTTGTCCAGGAAGTATGAAGAAAAGGTAACCCATTTGGCCAGTGTTCAAACAACATGCTCTTTTTAGACGCAGTTTATTGCATTCATAACAAAAGCCAGCTCAGCAAAGGTGTCTGCTTCCTGCATTTCTTGTCCCACAGTATAACACTGAGGCAAGAAAGGGCGGATGATAACGAAACATGGGCACTGGGACATTCTGCTTCCGAGGAGGTGATCTGTGCAGCAGCTAAGCAGCTTTATACTCAGTAGTTGTACCACAGGAAGTTGTACCCCAAGGAAGGACCAGGTAGGAAGCTTAACACTCCATCAGAGGCCACATAGCTGAGAAACCATCTCAGCTTTCCTGGAAGACAGAAAAGCCTTGAGAAACTTCTGTGTAGATACTTACTGAAAACCTCTTAGTTCTCATGGCTGCCACAGGGTGTTCTGCCAACACTTAGGTGAGCTGCAACTTAAGCTTTGACCAAAAGTTTGACCTCTGAAGAGGATCCCAGTAGGAGATCAGTTAGGACAGTGGGTGAATCATTAGGGCATAGACTCAGTTAAAGAAGGACAAGGCGGGGGCTCAGTTACCAGAAGCAGGTAGAAGTTAGGGATCTCTCATAGGAAAAGCTAGAGGACAGTTTTAGGAAATCAGTTCAAAGACTGTAGAGAAGTAGCAGTAGAGTTGAACTCCCTGAGTTCTCTGAAAGTCTGAAATAGTGTCTTCATTTTCTTCTGTCCAGGGTGGGATGGCATCCAGGGCTGAGGTATGGTGGGATGGCTTCCATGGCTAAAGTATGGCTGATTCTGTGGTGGATAGGAGGCTCTCCTTGTGGCAAAATCATGGCTGATGACAAAGCCAGAGTCCTTCACCTGGTTGTGACTGGTGCTGAATTGCTTATTCTTGAGCTGCTTTGTGTCCTCTAGGCCAGTGTTTCTGCCGAGCGGCTAGAGAAGTACTTGGGAGGGGATGACTTGGACACATCTGCCATTCGCCATGTCTACAGTTTTGGTAAACAAACCTGGAAGTTATTTCCCCACATTATTGCTAGTGCTGGCACCATGATTTTGATATTTAAGGGTTTTAGCAGTGGCAAACTGACCAAAAGGAAGAGTTAGGGAATTTGTCTTGAATTTTTGCTTGTATAATAAGCATACAGTCTTAGAATGTGTTGTGCTTTCACCTAGAGAAGATCACTTACCAGGGTTGCTATGCAAAGCTGGGCCTGCTGTTCTGAAAACAAGCAGGGAATCCTGCTAGAAAGCAGAAGTCAGGATGGAGCTCAGTGTGTGATACTGGGATGGTAGCCTGCAGCGAGAAAACTCAGGCTCTGAACTGGAAGACAACCATAGCCAGAGGGTGCTGAGTCTGGAATCCAGCATTGGGGTGGGCTTATTTAAGAAGGTGGAACGCCTCTAAGGGATGAGGTAACGGAGGGCTTGGCACTATGCCCAGGGAATCTGTAGACCTGGAGACTGGGCTTAGGCTTCTGAATTTAAAAGGACATTCTACACAGGCCACTTCTAGTCTCTTTGTGGGAGCTTTCATTTGCCTCCTTTTAGTACATGTGCGACAGAAGTGATCGTAGGGGCTGAGAGAGGAAGCAGAGACACATGCAGGTGTGGTGGGGCTGACAGATATGTGAGCCTTACACATGACTGAAAGAAAGAGTCTTTTTTTTTCTTCAACAGATAAAGCTGTGCAGTTTTCTGAGGCCTCTTTCACCTGGGACCTGAACATGGAAACCACAATCCAAGAGTGAGTTGTTTCCTTGCTATCCTGATCTCTTTTAGGGTTCTCCTGGCCTGGCCTGGCCTGTTCTGAGAATATTCCACGCAGTAGCACATGGGGAGCATACTGTGTGTTGTGTTTACTTAGATATTAGTGCAGGCTAACCCCTGGAGGGAGGAGCTGACTCGCAGCAAAGCTCCATGATTGTATGTGCCACCTGCTTTGCTGTTGGCCTGTGACTCTCCAGCTGAGAAACCCATGCTATATATGCTCTTTGGAAACAATAAAGGGTATACTTTAAGTAGAATCTAGCTTTTCTCCCCAGACTGGACAATGGGAGCTACTTATATAAAATTCAATGGGTGTAGAGGTGTACACCTTTATTCTCAGCACTCAGGAGGCTGGTGCATAAGGATCACAGTTTGAGACCAGCCTAGGACACATAGCAAAAAAAGATCAATTTTTCCAAAAAAATAAATTTCAGATCTGTTTTTTATGTGAAAATAGCCTATTCCTATGCCCCATCCTAAAGGTCACTTCTAGTCAGCAAATGGGCTGCTGTAAGCCAGCCCACTCTTGCATGCTGCTGCACGTAAGACACCTCTTAAGGCCCATGGGTAACGATAGATGCAACTCACCTGGAGCTGACTCCATAGTTCAGAGATAAGCGTGGGAAGTCATGAGAAGGAGAAGCTGGGTTGTAAAGATAGAAAGGCATGGTCTGCTGGTGTACTTTGTGCTGCATTCAGAGGATGAGTTTCGTCGGTTATTGTTAGAACCCAAGTCATCTGTCTTAACTTCCCGACACAGAAGTTCTTCTTTACAGAGAGGAAACTGGACATGGTTCCTACTTCACTGCTACAGTCTGGAAGAAGTCCAGCTCCATGAGTAGACTCAGAAAGACTCTGAACAGGTTCCTAATGTTACAGATGTTTTAGGAACACAAAGAATCAAGTTGACACACCAACAGTCCCAATGCACAATGCTCCCTCCCCATCCAAAGAGGGCACATCTTCAAGGGCAGGGAACCTGCTTTTAGTGATACTTACTGAAAAATATATTTGAGAGACATTGAGTAATAATAAGTAACATACGATCAGTCATTGAACAATTCTGTTAGTTTAGAAGCAAAGTTCAACCGCTTGTTTAAAAACGAAGAATCTTAGTCCAGAGAGAGTGACCTTCCAAAATTGCCCAACCCAGCGATGCCTGAGTTGGAACCTGAACTGAGCCATGTCTCCAAGCTTCTGCTAGGGTCTTGTTCAACAGTTGAGCCTAAGAGACCCTTTTCTGTTGTAAATGTACAAATGAGTTGATAAACTAGGGATCATTCTTTAACCTCTTAGGACTTAAGAAAATTAAAGAAGCACTTTGGGGACTTATATATCCAAGGTAAATTGTTCAGTATTGGGGAGACTTTTACCTAGTAATAGACTTCATGGAAAGTCAGAGAAGTGGCTTGAACTACTACCTCCCCAATTTCCTTCAAAAATATTTCTCTTTCAGTGTGAACTTGGACATTATGCCAGGCCAATTGGTAGCTGTGGTGGGCTCTGTGGGATCTGGAAAATCTTCTTTGGTGTCAGCTATGCTTGGAGAAATGGAACATGTCCATGGGCACATCACCATCAAGGTGAGGGGGATAAAATGGAGAAGACTTCTGGCCCTCAAATGTGAACCACTTAGTGCTATTCCTTGTCTGGAACATTAGCCTTATCCCGGGCGTGTATGATCAGACTCTGAGGTCGGATTTGAGAATCTGCATCTTTAATGACCTACTCATGTGATTCATGAATGCATACTCTATTGACTAGAGATGTTTTCCTACAAAGTATAGGCATTTCTGCTTATCTATGGGTGCATTTTTGAAAACCTCACATTCTGTACAATAATGCAATGAAAATAAAAGGAAAATGTTGTGATAGATCACTAAAGACTTTGTAGTAGCCTAAGTACTAACAAAAACAATTCCAGTAATAACAATAATAAAACTAGTACTGCTATAAAAGCAATAGTGGTGTCTACACCTAACATCACGATTAGTCTTGGACCTTCTCCTCCTCTTTTTTTTTTTTTTTTCTGTTTCTCCCCCCTCAAATGCTAAGGATTGAACTCGGGCTCCTGTACAAACTAAGCAGGTGTTCTACCACTGAACTATATCCCTCTCCCTCTTTTTGCTTTAGATTTTGAGACAAGGTGGCCCAAGCAGACCTTGAACTTGTGATCCTCCTTCCTCAACTTCTAAGAACCTGCTACACTCAGCTCACTTCCTTCTCCAGGAATCAGATCTTTCAATGAAATTGCTTTTCATGTGAAAAGCTGGCACGAAATGTTGACTGTGTTAATCACAATTTGTTTTAAAAAATGGAGGAAAATGTTTCATAATATCTTCATTAGTACTCTGAACTTCACCAGAGAATAAATTTAAAAGAAATTTTAGGTAATTTTCAATCATTAAACAAGCTCTATTTACACCAAAAGGAGATTTTTTAGCTTTTCCCTCTTAATATTTTTACATATTGCTAAGGCTTTCTTTTTTTAATTATGAGAAATCTTGTACTTGATTGCTTTACACTGTGCTTTTCTTCCTCGATATACTGACATCATCCCCTTATTTACCAATCTCTAATGAGCCAATGTGCATTTTCAAAAGTAAGCGCTATAGTGAGAATACAATCAATTTAACTTTGTCTCCTAACTCCTTTGGGGAAACTTTTCATTGCTAACTCACAACCGAGTTCTTTCTCAGACACAGGGCATTTGTCAGCCTCTGTGTCTTTGAATATAATCTGCTTTGTGTCTTTATTCCAACCTCATATTTTTGCTTCCTAAAATGGCATCTGCCATGTTCTCTCTGTATTCATTCTAGTCAAACCCACTGGATTTGACTGCAACTTTAGAAGCAGCATGTACGCTCGTTCTCTGAGGTCTAGGATCATGACAAGAAAATGATAGTCTAAAAAGGCATGAGGGTGCTTAATGGTGTCAAGGACATTGGTCAGTGCAATGAACGTGAGCACTTCAAGCCTAAGCCGTGCTTGCTCCTTCCTTGCCCCTAATCCTTCACCCCTCATTTCTGTAAGCACAAAGGTCACGTGGACCCATCTTTTTCCATTTAGGGAAGTGTGGCCTATGTCCCCCAGCAGGCCTGGATTCAGAATGGCACCATAAAGGACAACATCCTTTTTGGATCAGAATTTGATGAAAAGAGGTACCAGCAAGTTCTGGAAGCTTGTGCTCTCCTCCCAGACTTGGAAATCTTGCCTGGAGGAGACTTGGCTGAGATTGGAGAGAAGGTACTGGGGACAACAAGGGACCTTAAGGGGAAAGAAATATTGAAGAAAAAAAAGGATGAGGACTGGAGAGATGGCTCAGCGGTTAAGGCACTTTCCTCCAGTGCCTAAGGCCCCGGGTTCAATTCCCCAGTACCCACATATGCCAGACCCACAAGGTGGTGGCCCTGGTGCACTCTCTCTCTCTCTCTCTCTCTCTCTCTCTCTCTCTCTCTCTCTCATCCTCTCTCTCTTTCTCTGTATCTCTCTGCTAGAAAATGAATAAATAAAATATTTTTCAAAAGGACGATAGCAAAGAAGTACATAGTTGAAAAAACTTCATAGTCACCCACACAAACTGCAAAATGTTTGTACTGGCTATATATTTTACACAAATAATTCCAAATGTTGAACTTTGTACCTGGAAGCAAATGCAGAAATTATATCTCTAAATCAAAGTTAATAAGACAAAGGAACCAAGAAGATAAGTTACAGTGAATGGTCCACAGTGGACATGTATTGTTAAATGCATTTTTGAAAGCCTTTTTCGTTTCTTATTTTTATGTGTGTGCATGTGTGCTGGCTACATTCATGCATATGCATGTAGAAGCCAGAGTCGACCTCAGTTGTTACCCTCTTTATTTTCTGAGACAGGGTCTCTCATTAAATTTGGAGCTCACCAATTTGGCTAGACTAGCCAGCCAGCCCTAGTCATCCTTTTTTCTCCACCTCCCCAGTGCTGGGATCACGGGAGCATGTCACCATGCCCAGATTTTACGTGTGCTGGGGATACAAGCACAGATCTTCAAGCTTGTGTACCAAGCATTTTACCTTCAAGTCATCTCTCCAGCCCTTAAATGTCTATTGTAAAAATAAATGTTAACAACTACATTATATTTATTGTATAGATATACTATAAGTGTTGCTTAATAGAAATTATTTTCTTTTTCAGGGTATAAATCTCAGTGGTGGTCAGAAGCAGAGAGTCAGCTTGGCCAGAGCTACCTATCAAACTTCAGACGTCTATATTCTAGACGACCCCCTGTCAGCTGTGGATGCCCATGTAGGAAAACACATCTTCACTAAGGTCATTGGCCCCAGTGGTATATTGAACGGCAAGGTGAGAAGTCATTCCAAGTGATGGAGATAGATGGTGAGAGCCTGGAGACCACACAGTTATTGCTCTGGAGCAGATTTTCTGTCCCATGAAGACTCCCGTTAAGAGGTCAAAGTGTACACTGAAACGAGCTAATTTGAGGTTTACTCTGTGGCTCTGACATTGTACCCCATAGGATGACTGATTGTGATAAAGGATATTTTTAGAACTGTGGCTATAATAAGAAATTTTATATATAATATAATGGGCCCTTGTCCACCTGTGGACAATAGCATCTTCCTTAGCAATGAGCAAGGAGGTTCTGACTATATTTGGCCTGTTTCCCTCAAGATGTTTTGAATGCTGCTAGTCAGAAGATGCCAGGGTGGATGAGACATGGGCTGCTGTTCCACTGAGGCCCTTTGACTATTTTGGGTCAAAGGATTAACAGGAATTCACTCTCTCTCCTTTTATTAGTCCTGCCTTCTATCCTCAAGGCCTTCTTGGTTTCATTCACTCTGACATCAGTCTTTGCCAAGTTTTTACAAAAATGTGACATGAGCAGACAGAAAGGTTCAGTCCTTGCTTTCATCTAATGGGACTGCAAACAATCGTATATAATACAAGAAGTATTTCATGGTAATGTATGTAAGTTACAGTAGAAACATTGGAAGAATGTCCATGTCTTACCAAGGCATCGGGGAAAGGAACAATGAGGAGTAACCATCTCCTTGATAATCCAGATAAGATTAGACTGTTGGGCTGTGAAGTAGACAGAAAATGCAATGGATTTACGTCATCACTCAAAAAGCCCATCACAACCTGTATCTTCCAATTTAGCTTCATTGTTGACCTGTGTTTGTCTTTCTCTGAGTGGAGTCCCTGATTCAGTGGTCAGTAGACAAGCATACAAAGGATGTCAAATCTCTAACACTGGGAAGGGCTTGGATTAAAAATAATCTTACCCTGCAGTGTCTCTAAGACACTGAAAGATCTGGGCACATTTTTGTACAGGTGATTAGATGGTAATTGAAAAGCTATTAAGTGAAAGGGACAATTAGGCAGTTATCTTTCTATCACATGGGCATTACCTTGTGACTTTGCTTAGCTCAGTCTTTGCTATCCATGGGGGGTAGTGTGTGTAGGAGAAACCTCACTGCTACTATAAAAAAATAATAACTTTGAGTAGATTCATGACTCGAGCATCAGGTTTTAAGTTGAGGTGGTGGGAAAGAAAGAGGAAATAGAATAATCCAAGTGGTCAGGGTCATGTTTTGAAGCAAAATCCCAGTGTGAATTGACATGTTTATTTTTCCTTCAGTGTAAGATGATGGGCATGGAATAATGAGAACAACTTCTTGTTGTTGTTACAGACTAGAATCTTGGTCACACACAGCATTCACTTTCTTCCCCAAGTGGATGAGATTGTAGTTCTGGGGAATGGCACCATCTTAGAGAAAGGATCCTATCATGATCTGCTGGCCAAGAAAGGAGTGTTTGCTAAGAATCTGAAGTCATTCATGAATCACACAGGTCCTGAAGGGGAGGCCACAGGTATGTAAGGAGGGTAGGAACAGGATGGAACCTGGGGCTGAGTGGGAAAGGTAACCGGTATCTACATCATGAACTATTTAGTATCCAGTGAACTACATTCGGAGGTGAATTGCCAAGAGGTCCAAACTCCATTATTCTGTGCTCTGTGTCTCTGTACAGAAACAGAGGGCTAGAAATTGCTCAGTGGTTAAGGCACTTGCCTACAAGCCTAAGGACCCGAGTTTGACCCACACAAAGCCAGATGCACAAAGAGGCACATGCATCTGGAGTTCATTTGCAGCAGCTGGAGGTCCTGGCATGCTTATTCTGTCTCTCTTGTCTCTTCCTGCTTGCTGATATATATATTTTTTTAAAAAACACAGAAATTAAAACTCTGTGTCTGGGCCAAACTTGTTCTACCTACTTCTGATATGTAATCAAAGGTGATGCTTCAGACTGTACAACTGAAGGTGTGAATGAGTAACCTTTGACTGGTATGAAAAAGACACCAGTGGAACAGGAGAGCCTCGTTTAGGGATACTATGCTTCTTTTGACTGAACTACCCCAACTATCTCAAATCTACTAAATCTGGGACAGCATCATAGGCTTGCAGATTTTTGATAAGCATCAATAAAGGAACCTTGACTAATGCACAAAAAAATAATTGGGAGTTTGAACCAGAAAAAAAAATACCATAACAGTTGTATCATCTCACAAGATACCCTACAAACATCCCCTAAACATCACCTGATTGGTTCAATGATTATCCTATCAGGAGTAGAGCCTATTTACTGTGACTCTTCCCAAGGACCTGCCACGGCAGGGCTAGGCATAGCTTAAGATGAAGGTCATGAGCAAGAGGTCAGGATGGAGAAAGTGAGAGCTAGAAGGACATTCCAGAAATCAGTTAGATGAGAGAACAGCCACAGAGGCTGTAAGTGGAAGTGCATTTTGTCTATGAGATCAAGATACATGATTATTTTAAACCACCCTGATGGAGCACAGGGTCTGAAAGGAAACCCTAAACCAAGAATTACAAGCTTGCTGACAGGACAGAAGCAAAGATCAAGGCAATGAAGGTGACAGGGACCAGGGGCCAGGCCAGGGCAGTGAGTAGGGCAGGAGTATTAGGAGACAGCAGAAAGGAAGGAGTTAAAATTTTTCATCAGTCTTTCCATGCTCCCAGTATAACCTAGAGAAAAAGACAAACTCCTGCCTAGATTGGGGAGGGAATAAAGGTCTCGAGCCAAAGGTTGTGTCTAAAGTAACCTCATCTCCCAAACCTGGACGTTTTCCTCATGCTAATTATAAACAGTTTTTCTGATTTTCCTGAATTCTGTTACAAAGCTTCATGGGTGAATCGGCCCCTTTGAAGAAGCCTCTCTTTTATGTACAATTTGCAAAACACCCTGGTAAACACTGAGAGGCCATTCTGAGCAGTTACGTAAGCCCCCGAGTCTAGCATGTGATTTTGTTGATTCTGGGATGTGGAATCACTGGACAGAGGAGGGCAAGGTGATCTGTGTTGATATTGGCTCCTGTGTTAGTGTCCTATTTAGGTGTCGTGATAAAGCACCACAAACTGGATAGCTTGAACAAAACGGATTTATTGTCCTGTACTTCTAGAAGCTAAGAGGGCCTGATTGAGGTGCCAGCAGGACTATTTCCTTCAGGTCCCAGGGAAATATTTGCTTGAGGCCTCCCTCCTAGTTTCTGGTGGTCAATGGCAATATTTGATGTTGCTCTCTCTCATTGTTTCTTCCTGAACTAATCCTGTTAAGTCTGGGGTCTTTATTGTGCATGGCCACTGAAGTCTGATCAGCTGGTGTAGTGGTCAGGTGAGGATTAGACAGAGTTCCTTAAATGCCTGGTACCAGTAAGTCTCTCACCTTTGCTCATGGGCTCTCTGTGTGTGTTGGCATGTCTTCAACACAACAGCAATGTACGTCTCTGCCTTAGCCACTGCTTCCTGCATGCACAGAGCCAAGGTCGGTGAAGTGAAGAACCAGGGCCTTCTCTAGTCTTCCCTGGTTATGGACAGCTCCATATATGTTTGAGGCCTCCTAGATTGCCTGGAAGACATCAGATATCAAAGCCCTATCTAAACATCCCATTCCTCAGCTATTCCTGCTTGGGGTCAGCTTCTTAATGGCTTCAACTGTTATATTACTGCTGGCAGCAATGATGTTAAAGAGTTGCTGTTGATTGTTTGAACTAGCTCTGAGAGAGATCACGCCTTGTGAGTAGGATTTTACAGAGAATGCCATGTGTTGGGGCTTTGTTTCGGGGAGTTCTAAACCCATTTTGATAAGTGGCTGCTAAGCTACTGTTTTTTTTTTAAAATATTTTATTTATTTTCAAGCAGAGAAATAGAGCGAGAAAGAGAGAGAGAGAGAGAGAGAGAGAGAACCAGGGCCACCACCTTGTGGGTCTGGCCTATATGGGTCCTGGGGAATTGAACCCTGGGCCTTCGGCACTGGAGGCAAGTGCCTTAACCGCTGAGCCATCTCTCCAGCCCAGCTACTGGTTTTTAAATCTAGCATGATGTTTACAGCTGTTGGGCTTCTAAGCTTTGGCAGCTCAGGAGAGGAGGGAAGGAAATAGAGCAAATTAAACCACGACTGGTGTCCTGCTATAACCAAAGTTCAGTGATTTATAAAGATAAGTGATCCTCGAATCGTTCAAGTCTTGGGTTGATTTCAGAGTTTTGAAAAAGTTTATTTTGATAATATTTTCCCCCAGTATTCTCATTGCCTTTTTAAATGTTTATTTATTTATTTGCAAGCAGACAGAGATAAAGAGAAGAGAGACAGACAGAGAGAATGGGTATGCCAGAATGGGTTGTTGGCCACTGCCAACAACCTCCAGGTGCATACACCACTATAAGCATCTGGCTTTATTTTGGTACTGGAGAATTGAACTCAGGTCGTTAGGCTTTGCAGGAAAGTGCCTGAACCACTGAGCCATCTCTCCAGCCCCTCTGTCGTAGTCAGCCATACACCGCTGGGATGAACCTTCAAACCAGGCACAATTTGGGGGAGGAAAGTATTTATTTGTAGCTATAGATGCAGAGGAAGTTCCCGAATACAAAAGAGGCTGCTTCCCTTTCAAAAGTTCAAGAAGAGAGAGAAACCCATCACCAACACCATACACACAGAACAACAAACAGGCAGGAGGGCAGGACAGGGGGTGCCAAGGAAAGAATTTCTTCCCCTTTATATAGCCCTAGGGTAGGGTCTTGCAATTCTATCCCAGACTTAATGGCTTCCTGAGTCTCTGGAATTTCCTTCCTGCACTGCCCACACAGGAAAGGATGTTTAGTTCTACCTCCTTTGAGCTTATTTACATCCTGCCCCCTACTGAGAGGCTGCCTTCCTGTGAACATCCTCAGAGACCCACCCAAGATTACGTGAAAGGTCAAGTTGACAACAAAACTTAACCATCACACCCTCATTGTCTTTTTATATTTTACTTTTATTTTCCTATTTACTTAGAGAGGGTGTCGTAGTCAGCCACACGCTGCTGGGATGAATCTCCAAACCACGCACGATTATGGGAGGAAAATATTTATTGAACAGATCCAAGGGAAGAAGTTAAGGAAAGACTGGCCCCCTTTCACAGATCCAAGCAGAGACAGAGACAGAAGCCCAGCACCAGCACCAAGCAAGCACACTGTAACATACTGCGATTCACAAAATGCAGATCTCCAGACCAGGGTTCTGGCTCTTCTTTTGCATATCTATCCTTAGTATTTTACATCCAAATTAGAAAGGGCCAGTCCCTAGGAGGCTAGGCCAAAGTGGCACCTCCTCCCACCAGAAGCCTGGAGACAATAATTTTAATAAATCCTTAATTCTTTGGGGGGACATTATTCAAACTACCACAGAGGGAGAGAGAGAGAGAGGAAATAAGAGAGAGAATAAGTGAGTGTGGGTGCCCCAGAGCCTCTTGCCACTGCAAATGAACTCCAGAAGCATACACCACGTTGTGCATCTGGCTTTACGTAGGTAGTGGGAATTGAACTTGGGTCAGCAGGCTCTGTAAGCAAGCATCTTAGCTGCTGAGGCTTTTGTAGAGGAGTAAATTTCCAGAGATCCTTGTTCTACCATTCCTCTGATGCTCATGCTGTATTTTATATTTTATTTTTTATTTTTAAGGCATGTTTTTTTAAATGTTTTCAATTAATAAAAGCTTATTAAATAACTTGAAATTCAATTTAGTGTTTTCAATTTACAATATCTCTTTTGTCAATTCTGGGAATAGTGACTTGTTATTTCCTGTAGTTCCTAAAAGGTTTTTTTCCTGCTTCAATGGAATTTATCAATTTCTGGGAGTTTTTTTTCATAGTTTCTATTCCAGTAGAATATTAACCCATTTCTTTTTTATTCTGGCATTATCAATAAGAATATGTAATATGGGGCTGGAGAGATGGCTTATCAGTTTAGGCTTTTGCCTGCAAAGCAAAAGGACTCGAGTTCAATTCCCCAGGACCCATGTAAAGTCATATGCACGTGGTAGCACTTATGTCTGGAGTTTGTTTGCAGTGGTTGGAGGCCCTGGTGTGCCCATTGTCTCTCTCTCTATCTGCCTTTCTTTCTCTCTCTGAAATAAATAATAATAAAATAAATAAAAATATTTTTAAAAGAAGATATAATATGTAATGCTATGAATTTTTAATGAGAATATGTAATACTGGTAACTGGTATTATTAACTGGTAAACATTCTAACCTGTCTACTACACAGCTGATATCTTTTGCTGATGCCAACAAGGGAAGGTCTTTTATCTTTACTCACAGTGTTGTGAGCCCTCTGTTTTACTTCCGTAACACCTAACATGTCTCCTTAGTCAATGATGACAGTGAGGAAGAAGAAGATGACTATGGGTTGATGCCCGACGAGGATGCCGTCTCCTTAACCATGAGAAGAGAGAACAGCCTTCATCGGACAATGAGCCGCAGGTAGACTATTATTCCGCTGGCACTTGCTTATTTCCACTCCATCTTTCTTTTGTTTCGGTTTGGACTTTTCCTGAGAGGATAGATCCCATGGGTGCTCTCAGGGAGTCCCTTGTTTCCTTGTACGTGTTGGGGCTGCTTCCCATGGCTTTTTGCTCTGAAATGCACATTGATGCCGACAGAGAGATTGTAATATCTGCTCGGAAGACCCTTGGGAAGCATGTCCATGCTTAGTTTTCCTTTCTCTACCTCAGCTCTAGGTCCAGTGGCAAGCATCGGAAGTCCCTGAAAAACTCCTTGAAAATTCAGAATACGAATGCCTTGAAGGAGAAGGAAGTGAAAGGACAAAAACTAATTAAGAAGGAATTCATGGAGACTGGAAAGGTGAACCACATTTGAAAAAAGTACATTTGTGGTGATAAAAGCTTGGAATCTGAATTTTTAAAAAATTAGTTGAAACTTGAATACATATCTTCAGCTGAGACATATTCTATTCCTTTGCAAATCTTCAAATTCATTATTTAAATGATGGCAGACTGGGGCTTTCTATCAAACCCTAATTCTATGAAGGATGACACATTTCCTGTGAATAACCTTTATGAGTGCTTTCCTCTGATGTATGGAGAATAACAAAACTGCTTTAAGATGCAATTAAGAGGGTTGGAGAAATGGCTCAGCGGTTAAGGCACTTGGCTCCAGTGTCTAAGGCCACGGATTCAATTCCCCAGGACCCACATAAGCCAGACCCACAAGGTGGTGGCCCTGGTGCATGCTCTCTCTCTCTCTCTCTCTCTCTCTCTCTCTCTCTCTCTCTCTCTCTCTCTCTCTCTCTGCTTGAAAATGAATAAATAAAATATTTTTTAAAAAAAGATGCAATGAAGGAACCAAAAAGCACTAATATATCAGACCTGGAGTACATAGTTCAAATCAATGAAATGTAAAACCACAAACTTCAAGGTCTACAGTAAAACTTCTCCTTTCCCATCCCTGCTTTATGTATTTCTTGAGTACATCTAGATGTGTTTTAATAACCCGGTGGCTGTCTAGCCCGAATCATATTTGAGCACGGACATCCTGACCTCATGCAGAAATGGTGACCACTGACTTAAATTTTGATACGACCTCCTTTTCCATGGGACTTCACTCCTCCTCGTGGTTGGTTTTCTACATAACTCCTGACCAAAAGCCAGAGGGTGTCCTACTAATATTGCTGGGGCTTTACAGGTGAAGTTTTCCGTCTACCTGAAGTATCTACAAGCAGTAGGATGGTGCTCGATATTCTTCATCATCTTCATCTTCATACTGAACTCCATTGCTTTCATTGGATCCAACTTCTGGCTGAGTGCTTGGACCAGTGACTCGGAAACCTTCAATGGCACTAACTACCCAGCATCTCAGAGGGACATGAGAATTGGAGTTTTTGGAGCTCTGGGAGTGGCGCAAGGTATGTCTGATGCCTATACCAGCCATCTCTCATGGGAGCCGTCTAGACAGGGTACTTTTTCCCCACTCAGAAAAGCATCTGCTCTTTTATCCTGGACATAAATCTTGAGGAAATAGGCCTAGAAATGCATAGTGCTGACAATACCGCTTCATTTCCAGGTGTATTTGTGTCTATGGCAAGTCTCTTGAGTGTCTATTCTTTCATCCATGCATCAAAAATCTTGCACGGGCAGCTACTCAACAACATCCTTCAAGCACCCATGAGTTTTTTTGACACAACTCCCACAGGCCGGATTGTGAACAGGTTTTCTGGTGTAAGTACCTCAGGGGCTATACAGTGGTGTGTTCAGATACTGAGGATCTTTAATTTGGGGGTATTTTTATTTATTTATGTGAGAGAAAAGGTGAGTATAGACATCCCAGGGTCTCTGGAAGCTGCAAACAAACTCTAGACGCATGTGCCATTTATGCGTCTGGCTTTATGTGGGAACAGCGAAATCAAACCCAGGGCATCAGGCTTTGTAAGCAAGCACTTAAAAAAAATTAAAACCAAGCAGTTTTAATTGATGAGCTATCTCCCCAATCCTAAAATCTTTTCTTTTGGGGGGGTTGGGGGGGTTTCCAAGTAGGGTCTTTCTCTAGCCTAGGCTGGTCTGGAATTCACTATGTAGTCTCAGGCTGGTCTCACATTTACGGAGAGATCATTCTACCTCAGCCTCCCAAGTGCTGGGATTAAAGGTGTTTACCACAGGGTCTGACTAGGATCTTTCATTTTTAATAGGAAGGAATTCTCATACATACACCAATATTTTGTGTAAAGCAAGCACCTTTAACCCCTGAGACATCTTCCCAGCCCCACATTTATGAGTCCCTTTTATGAACCAAGTACTGTATAGGCAATGAGAAACTGAAATCATGGGAGGGTCCCTTCCATGAGTTAGGCCTAATTCTTTGATAAATTTGTATTTATTTATTTATTTGCAAGCAGAGAGAGAGAGAGAGAGAGAGAGAGAGAGAGAGAGAGAGAGAGAGAGAGAGAACAATAGGGAGTATATGGAGGCACTAGGGCCTCTGGCCTCTGCAAATGAACTCTAGATGCATATGCCATGTTGTGCATCTGGCTTTACATCAGTACTGGAGAATCAAACCCAGGCTATCAGGCTTAGCAAGCAAGCACCTTTAACCACTGAACCATCTCTTCAGCCCCAGGTTGTTTTTTTTTTAATTATTGTTTTATTTATTTGCAAGCAGAGAGAGATAGAGAGAAGAGAGACAGACAGAAAGAGAGACAGACAGAGAGAATGGGAGCTCCATGGCCTTCAGCAGCTGCAAACCAACTCCAGACACATGAGCCACTTTGTGCATCTGGCTTTATGTGGGTGCTGGGGAATAAAATCCATGTTGTTATGCTTGGCAGGCAAGTGCTTTAACTGCTTAGCCATCTCTCTAGCCCAAGAGTGAAATTTTTTTTACCAAATCTACTGAAACAGATGAAAAATGATTATCATATATGTTTGGAAAAATTGGAGAAGATAAAGAAATTATAGAAATAAGATTGGCTGTTGAGGTATGACAAATGGATAGGATGAAAAGATCTAGTGAAGGAGTCACTGGGAACACGAATTCAGATTCCAGGCTGGGATTGGGAAGATATAAAATGTCTTAGGGATGCATTGGTTTGCCATTGCTCCTAATTGTTCTCTAGGACATTTCCACCATGGATGATGCCCTCCCGCTGACCTTGCGCAACTGGATTATGTGCTTCTTGGGCATAGTCAGCACCCTTGTGATGATCTGCATGGCCACCCCTGTCTTCACCATCATCATCATCCCTCTTGGCATTATTTATGTGTCTGTTCAGGTAGGTTTGGAAATGGCTAGGTCTCCCCTTCTCTATGCTTATAAAACATGGCGACTCTTCTGTAGTGCTTGTTGGTAGTCATTCCGCTCCAACATCTTTAAATACTCAGGAGGGCACAGGTGACTGAACTCAAAATTGTCAGCATCAGTTGGTGTGTGGCTCACCAGGCAGCTCGGTCCAAAGTGTCCCCAGATGCTGAAGTGGAACACATAATATTCTTGGATTAAAGATTATTTTGAGGAGTGGGACACTTGCCTTTGAAAGAGAGAGAGAGAGAGAGAGAGAGAGAGAGAGAGAGAGAGAGAGAGGGAGAGAGAGAGAGATTATGTCTGCTACCCACCACATAGAGCACCATTGACAGATGAAGGCACAACACCACTAAAGACAAATTTCAGGAACCTTCAAGTTACTTACAGGACATGGACAAGGAGTTACTTATGCAAACATAGGCAGCCCCAAAATAGCCACATCATCAGAAAATACCAGCTCACTATGGGTGGTGACTATATACTCTGGCACTTCCCAAGATCACATGCAGTAGTGAGCTGAGTCACATCCAGCTAGCAGGGAGGTGTGGGAAGGAGTGGCCAAGATGGCAGGTGAGAGTCTGATGACCTTCCCTACTCCCTCCTTCTATGAGGGGTCAACAGACTTAATCTTAAGGGTCTTTTGCAAGCAGTCACAGCTGCTCTGGTGAAGGTGGCAACGGTTGTTCTTCTACTCAGGGCACAGTGTTTTACAACATTCTGGACAAGTCCTCAGAGATCCCTTCATAAGAACCCCCATGATGGTAGTAAAAATTGATGAGCAAGGGGAAGCTGGAAGGAGAACTCTTTTCCTCCGGTCACCTTTGTGACAACAAAGTGAAAACAAACCTGAAGACTGAAGTTAGCTCATGAGGCCTCGCGTCCTGAAGTAAAGATACCTCTTGTGTCTATGTGGAGGTCTGCAGGTGCACTTGATAGCCTTTTGACTATTCATAACAAATCAGCAAGTGAGGCAGGATTATGTGAGGAAACTTCCAGGAATAACATTTCACATTCTGACTCAGTTACTCAACTTTTCCCGGAGCTTCAACAAATCCTTACAGAATCCATTAGGATTTACTGGTTAACCCATTCGATCAGACCTTCCACTTCCCCCATGACATTCGTTCTGCCTGTGTCCTGTTTTATCCAGTTTCAGTTCTTACACCCTCAGCCCTCTGCATACCTCCAGAGCTATCTCCACACCACTGAAGTACAGTTTTAGTCACTCAACTGCTTCTGTTCTCTACTTTTACCCAAGCCTCTGCGTTCCTTTCTCTGGCCACTTCCTGCTCACCCCCCCCCCTTTACATTCCCGCTGGGTCCCAGCATCCTTTACGGAATCTTTTTTTTTAAATATTTTATTTATTCATTTTCAAGCAGAGAGAGAGAGAGAACACCAGGGCCACCACCTTGTGGGTCTGGCATATATGAGTACTGGGGAATTGAACCCGGGGCCTTAGGCACTGGAGGCAAGTGCCTTAACCGCTGAGCCATTTCTCCAGCCTCCTTTACGGAATCTTGATGGTGACTCTTTCTCTAGTCAATACAGCAACCATCATGTGGTGACATATGCAAACTTGGGGGAAGAATATGGACTCAGCTGACAAAACTCTTACTGTGGTTTAGAACGAAAACCTATAAGTCAATAGCATGGTCTCCTCACTTTTCTCTTTGTCTGTCCCCCACTGCTCTCTTCCACTCACCATTCCTCTAGCCAGACATGACACTGCAGACTCCCCTCTGGCTCAGATGCGGGCCGTGGCCATCAAGTAACAAATGTGTCATGGCCATCAAAGAGGAGGTATACCATTTGCCACATGATTTTGTGACCCGCTGACTCTGCTGTTTGTGTTCAGATGTTTTATGTGGCCACTTCCCGTCAGCTGAGACGTTTGGATTCTACCACCAGGTCTCCCATCTACTCTCACTTCAGTGAGACTGTATCAGGTTTGACTGTCATCCGTGCCTTTGAGCACCAGCAGAGATTTCTAACACACAGCGAGGCGGGGATGGACGCCAACCAGAAGTGTGTCTTTGCCTGGATTACCTCCAACAGGTGGGGCTCCCTGGGTACTTCCTCAAGTGTGTGCATCCCGCATCCAGGATCTGCATGCTCTAT
>PVHP010008819.1:0-52129 GCA_004024765.1 Zapus hudsonius
GGTTGTATGATCAGGGTTTCTTCCAGGCGTGGGTGATTACATACATCTTTCATCTTGAGACATAACTTAATCCTGATTATGAAATTTTATTTATAGGAAACATATAATAGGAGAAAAGAGAAAAAGTAAGTAAGAAGGATATATAAAATGGACCGAGCAAGGAGTATGTGGTGATGCAAGCCTTTAGTCACAGAACTCAGAAGGTTAAGGATGGAGGATCACTGTGAGTTCAATGCCAGGCTGGAGCTACAGAGTTTGCTCCTCATCAGTCTAGGCTAAGTGAGATCCCGTCTCAAAAACAAACAAAAAATAAAACTCAAATGGAATGAGCAATGAAGCCATGCAGAAATGAATTTGGTTTGAGTCAACTTTAGTAGTAGAAAACGTGAAAATGAATATTGAATAAAAAAGAAAAGATTGACGATTTGAATGCATATCTGCATTATGGAAATATAATTCTGATAGGTGCAGAAGGAATATCTCATGGAAAGTGTGACTGGTACTAAATGGGAGATGGTGTGCTCAGTTAAAACAAATGTGGAGAGCAATTAAGGAAGACACCTGACGTCAACCTCTGGCCTCCATGATTGCACATATGCATTCGATGTGCACACACACATGTGAGCATGCAAACACATGCATTCCTACCACATGTAGACAGATGCAAAAGCGAGAGGAACAATGGTGATTTGTGTTCATTCCATGTTTGAAAGTGCCTGCCTGCAATGCCTGCTCATGAAAACTCAAGTAGCAGAGATTGCTAGAACAGATTCTAAAGTGCCATGGGTCAGGCTTTCTATGCCACCCTTAGTAGTTAGTGCTCACAAAATGCCAGTAGCTGCAAATTATCAACATATAACTCTTTGTTTTTAAACAGCAGTCCACGTTTGCCCTTTGGATAGTTGCATAAGATCAACTGCTCGGTTGGTGACTGAGCTCTCCCTTAATGAGCCTCATCGTCCCTGGCTGTGCTCTACTTTGGGATCTCTGCCTTCATTACAGTCAGTTCTGGAAGCATAGCTGTATTCATATCCATTGACTCACTGGGGGTTTGGCCGAAATACCAAACATTCTTCATTGGAGCTCTTTGTGTTTATAGCAAAAAAAAAAAAAAAATCTCAGGAAGCCCAGAGAATCACATAGGTGCTGTGGTTTCTAATGCCTGCAGTCCACATCTGGACCTCACAGATGAGCCGTTGGTTAGCTACTTATTAGCTAGCTTATAAATACTCATTGACTCATGAGCTGTGTGTGGGGTTTGATTGCTAAATCTTTGCCCTACAGAAGTCATATTTCCCAAATGGAAAGGGAGCAGTGTGATGGTTAAGACAGCCTTACTTTCTCTATTGGTAATTCATCCCGTAATATTCTCTTCTAAAATGTTCAGAAAAGGAAAGCCTTCCCTCGTCCTTTCACCATGATTTCCTTCCTGTCCTGGTCACTGAATCTCAGATTTGCACATACTAGGTGTGGGCCATACCAATGAGCTATATTTCCAGCCCTCTTTTAACTCATTTTGAAGAGTCCACCAGGCTTTTGAAGCTAATCTTGAAACTCAGGCTGACTTTCAGCTTGGGATCCTCTGGCTTCAGCTGGGGTAATAGGTCCACCAAAATGCTTTCTACAGAAATTGCAGAGAGAACTTGAGACTTTACATAAAGTAAGTCAAATGCAAAAATGCAAAATTGTAATTTCAGAGACAAAAAAAAGCACCTTCATACAATTAGAACATAATTCTATGCTACTTTCTAAAAGACAACATTTGTAAAAGGGAAGCTTGGTGAGATCCAAAAATATCAGAAAAAAATGATACATGCCTGAAGTGCAGAAAAAGAGGGAGGAGAAAGAGCTTGTTATAAATCTTATTGTTAGTAAGAGACAACTGGAACAGGGCTTCACCCATATGGGGAGGGATTTGCCTCACATCATGATTAAATGTCTACACTCCTAAATTAATGTAATATGAAGATGGACATATTTCCACTGTAAAAATATAAATTATGTAAGTTAATTTATGAAAATAGAAATGGAGATGACCCAGTGGATTGCCACTGGGCATTGGCCAAAGCAGTAGCAGAAGCCGGCCCAGTTCTGGTCCATTTCTTTCTTCTCACAGCATCTGTGTCTTTAGCTTTGGGTACTCCAGGGGTGCTTTTAATCATATTGGATGCTAATATGAGCCAGACAGTGGTTTATACAACTGCGCATGTGGCATTTTGAACAATAAGCTCTAAGAAGTAACAGGCCAAAAAAAGCATGCTTGTGTTATTTTTAATTATTTTCAACTTTTTAAAATTATTTGTTGATGTTTTATAAAAATGATGTACTCCCATACGCTACCCCAATTTTGCTTAGGGTCTTCTTCAGTGAACTTATTGGTATTCATTGTGGGAACCAAGAGGCCTCAGTCAGTCTCTGCAGGGATGGGTGGGGGACACGGCATGTCAGGCTATTCCCCCCCACCTGGAGTCTTGCTCCCCCTCTTCTGCAATGTTCCCTGAGTCTTGATGGGCAAGATAGGGATCTGATTTAGTGTTGCTCTCTCTGTAGCCTCTGGGTCTCTCTTTTGATGAGCTTTGAGTGACCACAATATCTGTTGCTGTTTCCCTGGAACTGGATTTCAGGCTAGCACTGAGAGCAGTACTCCTGTCACCGATTCCTCTACAATGACTCTGAGCCCTGGAAGACGAGGTGGAGGTGACCCATCTCATGGTAGACAGTCAACTCCTCTTAATGTGTTGATACATCCTTGTTCTCCCAGTGTTCTGCAGCTGTAAGACAGAACAGATTCTCCAACCAAAGTTAGAACCGAACTGATTCCCAGTACTAGCTATGAGTTCTACCCAACCTGGAGGGTCTCATGTCCAATCTGTCAGCAGTTGGTTACCTACATCTGCTGCCTCCTATTATTGCACCAGTGTATAATTCTTGCTTGGCTGGTTGATTCCATAACTGCCAGGTTCTCCTGCTTATTCAATCAGCTGGCAACCAGTATTCTCCAGCCTCCCTCATAGCACATCCCAGCACTCTGAGGGCTAAGCAGGAAGAGAACTGGATTTCCTCTCAGCTCCAGGCACTTGATGCTCTTTGGCTGCAAGCTGTGGCGTCTTCAGCAATAAGGACTTTTTAGCTTTTGCAGGTAATCAATTGTTTTGGTAATGGCCTATAGAATTTTGGGAGCCTCATGTCACCCTGACCTATAGCACACTGTTGGGGGGGGGTGGACCCAATCCTGGCCCTGTGAATTTCCAGCCAGTGTCCTTGGATTTAGGGTTATACTTCTATGGAGCTTTATGTTTGGATCCCTCCTCCCCCTTATTGAGGGTAATGACTTGTAGACATTTGCTCAATCATCTCTATTGCTGCTCTATTCACAATAGCAAGGATCTGGAATCAACCCAGATTCCCATCAACAAATGGTACATATACACAATGGAATTCTACTCCATGGTAAGGAAAATAATAAAATTTTCAAGAACATGGTGGGGGGGGACTAGAAATCACAACAGCTCAGAAAGACAAACATCCCATGATGGCTCTCATATGTGGTTCCTAACCTGAACCAATGTCAGCTATTGAAAGTCAGAATAAATACCAACAATATGGTCATGGTACTAGAATGAAGATAGGAAAAAGGGAAATAGGGAGGGAAGGGAGGAAGCATTACTTGATAACAACTAGATGGTCAGTAAAATGAAAGAGAGAAACAAAAAATAAAAAAAAAGAAAGAAAGGTAGGGTATGGAAAGCCTGGGGGCTAAAGGAAGGGGGATGGGGATGATACAGAAAACTGATGGCACATAAATCAGTTCCCTAGAAACCTTCTTCCTCAGTACCATTCTATAAGTCTTACTGTATTTTACTGAGATGAACACTGTGCAAGAGACTTTTGAAAGTAACTTTTTGAAGACAATCCACTGTGTTTATAAAATTAAAATTATTCTTTCAAACAATGACTTTTCAATATTTATGTGTGTATGTGTGTGTGTGTGTGTGTGTGTGTGTGAGAGAGAGAGAGAGAGAGAGAGAGAGAGAGAGAGAGAGAGAGAGAGAGAGAACTGGTAAAACAGGGTCTCTTGCTGCAACAAACTCCAGGTGCATGCACCGCTTTGTGCATCTACTGGAAACTAGGCAATCAAACTTGGGCCCATAGGCTTTGCAAGCAAGTGCCCTTAACCACTGTGCCATCTTCCAGGCCTCTCTCTCTCTCTCTCTCTCTCTCTCTCTCTCATCTCTTCTTGAAACAGGGTCTCATGTAGCTCAGGCTGGCCTTGAAATCACTAAGTAGGAAGGTTTGCCATGAATTCTAGATCCTCCTGCCTCCACCATCCTGAATTATAGGCATGAGCCACCATGCCAACTTCTGACTTCTGGTTATCTCTCTATAGTTTTTAACTTCTATCTTTTTTGGAATGTCTACTCTAATCCTATGGTAATAAAATTATCACATGAATAAAAAATAGAAATCCATTCCTTTCTTAAAATAAAGAACTACTATCAAGCTACGTTAATGCCAACATTTTTTTTTGTACCAGATCAATTTACACACTTTTTTTCTCACTAGCTTACCAGCACTCATAATAATTACCATTTGTGCACACATTCCAGCTCAGGAGTGCTTTTTCCAAGCCTCCTTATTCCCCACAATAAGTCTGTGGAGTAGCTAATATTATCACTATTCATCAGACGAGGAAGTTAAGGCTGAAAGAACCTCAATGTCTTGCAAATAATTCTCAGTATTCATTATGTTAATTAAGCAGCTGTTATAAATAAAATTGTGCTGACAATTTAACTACATGAGAAAATGCTCATGAAAAAATGTCAAGTTGAAAAACCAACAGAAATATGTAAATTAATTTCCTTATGTTCTTCAAACTTTCCACACAAAGCATGCACGATTTTTAATATTATTTATTTATGAGGAAGAGAGAAAGAAAGAAAGAAAGAAAGAAAGAAAGAAAGAAAGAAAGAAAGAAAGAAAGAAAGAAAGAAAGAAAGTGGGCATGCCAGGGCCTCTTACTACTGAAAACAAACTAGATGCATGTGCCACTTTGTGTGTGTGGCTTTACGTTGGTACTGGGGTATTGAACCTGGGCTGGGAGTCAAGTGTAACCACTGAGCTATCTCCTCAGCACAAGGTGCACTATTCTTGTGCATATGATTAGACATAATTTTTGCTGTCTAGTGAAATCAACATCAACCTTTCCCATCAATTCTACCCATTGTCCATCAATTTACAGAAAGTAAAAATGTTTATAATCCTGCATAGATATGGTAAAAGAACAGAATTGGGGTTTGCATATGGGCAAGTTAATTTACTTTCTCTTCTCTCTCAGTCATTTTTTTAGTCTTTTTTTTTCTGAGGCAGAGTTTTGCTATGTAGTCTAGGCAAAACTAGAACTCATGATCCTCCCCCTTCAGCATCTTCAGTGCTGGGTTATAAGTATGTGCCACCATACTCTGCTACAAACTGTTACTAATAAAATGAGTTCTCCTTTCCCCTCATGTATTTTTCCAAAAGTACATTTGATTGTGTGTTGCTATAATTGGACTAATCAGAATAAACTTATTGCCATTGTAGAACCTAATATTTTCCTATGTTCCTAGGGAGTATGTTATGATTCAAAATAGACAAGTTTATTAATTATGTCATCATAAATATCTTACAAGCTGTCATACATACAACATAATCTTAAGTCAGTTTAATTGATATACTTGATAGAAAATAATAAATATAAAATAATATAATAGTCTTATTTATGCCCTGCTGAGGAAACTGAGAACTGAAGATGATAAACAAATTATCCACGCTAAAGGCAAATAAATAACAGAAATACAGCTCAAATCCATACTTTTTTCTCCCCATGTTCTCCAGCTCTTGCTCAACATAAATTGAAGGTATGTAAATGATCTTACCCTCCATGGCATAGACCTCTTGAGAAGTCATCCAAATTATTAACTGCTCACCCCTTCAGTGTTCATTTTAAACTTTGTTATCTTTAGTTCATGGTTCTGTTGAGGACCAGCCAAATGCAATTATAGAGATTTGTATGAAGGTACATTCTTGGTGACATCTACTAACTCTTAATTTGGAAAACAGAAGAAAGGCCAGAGGAGAGAACAAACAAAAATATCAAATTGTGATGGTTTTATATTTGTCTCAGCTTAAGGGATCTTGACAGTGTAAGTCACTGGATGGTCACATCCTAATTAAATTCATACTGTGGAATTCATGAATAGAAACTTTTTTCCAGACAAAACAAAAATCTCTTTACTCATGAAATACTTCAGATGGTCTTCCTTTTTTATACAATAGAAGCGTAACCTTTTAAGATGTCCTGTGTTTGTTTTGAGATTGGTGGTAGGATACCTGGACATTCCACTGTTACTTGAGAAGCTGAATTATCCTTTTTTTTTTTCTAGCAGTGATTTCAGACATTACTAAAGTATCTCAAATGGCACAACCTTCAGACAGTTAGATGTTACATTAAAAAATTGTCAATGTCATGATAGGACTAAACTTGAACAACCAAGGATATAAAACACCCAACTAAGAGCATGTTGGTGGGACTGTATTTTTTTCTGTTTTTCACATAGAAACAAATCTCATCATATTTTACTTCCTATCTTAACGAAATGTTTTCTTTACATAGCAATTACTTCTGATCTCCTGATTCATTGTAAATACCATGTGACCAGCTACTGCTTTTGTGTGATGTGTGTGTGGGGGGTTTTGGGGTGTGTGTGTGGCGCCTCATATGGCATGGAGGTGCTTGCCTATTCTGCCTAAGCAGAAAGTCATGCGCCAAGCTCCATTGATCCTTGTTCTTGTCTTATTTTGAGCCACAGTGCCTTTACTTTTTCCAGAGCTTAAAGGATTCCAGTGATTTTTGGGTGTGCTGATCTGCAGGACTGTGCATATATGGCCATGCCTGACCATGTATGTGGCATCCCATGAAGCATAGTTTTTAGGTAGATAACCTGTCTGTGAATATTTCACTTCTTTCCTGTGCCTTAAAGATACTGGCTGTGTCACACCTGTTGATTCCCATCCATATTCATTTCACTTAAGTAGAATAACACCAGGTGTCCACTTTTAAGTTTTATGTGAATTGTTTCACCTACTGCATGACATAAAGTGTTACGCTATACTCTGAGAGTATTGGGGATTGAGAACTACAAATGCAGATGGATGATGCTGGAACGATTTTCACATGTGAGCAGTTACAAAGCATTCCACCTGAAGCTCAAACTCAAAGAATGTGTCAAAATACAAATGTGTCCAAATAATTAAAATATCCATTGAGAATGCAAATGACTCATAGCGAATATTCATGGTAAATGATTTCACTTTTACAACAAAGGAAGTATGCATGGTCAAATTATATAGAGTGTCTTTTAGGATCCAGGTTGGTAGTATTAGGAAAGCACTGAAGTTACAGCCATGAAATCTGATTATCATTTTCTCCAAATGTGAGGACTTCAGCTCACCCTTTATTGTGCACTAACAGCTTCCTGAAAACGTTGTTAGGATTCAGTGTATGTAACTTACTCATAAACCCTGTGGCCTGTAAAAACAGCTCAAAGATACTAGCTTCATGCTTTCAGTATTGTATCACTATTGCAAACAGTATTCCTTCTAATAAAGCAATGACCTGAAGCTTGTTGGTTTTCTCTGAGTTCATATGAAAATTGATTTCCAGATATATTTCTATCAACCTTATGAATTTCATTTTAATGTTTTTTTAAAATTTTTCTAGTCATTTAATTTTCAACTAGTTATTCAAAGAGTTTACTTAAATTTACTGGAATATATATAATATATATTATAATATGTATATTATATATTATAATATATTATATATATATTACCCTTCACTCAGTTTTTCCCAAAGGATAACATCAAACCGAACTGTAAAATTAGGAGTTTATCACTAGAACAAGAATCCAAGATCTTATTAATTTTCACTACTTTCATGTTCATTCATTTTAGTGAGTAAAATATGTACATAATTCTTTGAAAATTTATCAAATATATAGATTTACCTATAACCACCACCTACATTAAGACGCAAAATGATCGACTGAATCACTACAAAAATTTCTCTCAGAATATGAAATTCTTTCATAATTGCAGCTTTCTCTCATCTTTTCCTATTCCTAACCTTGCTAGTCATGAATCTGGTTTTTATCCCTACAGTGTTATCATTCAAGTATACTATCTGAAAGAAATAATGTGAGATACCGCTTTTTAAGTTAGGCATGTTTTATTCAGTATTTCTTTTTAGATGTTCCCTCCAAGTTTTTGTGTATGTTAATAATTTACTCATTTTTTTACTATTCTGTAGTAATCCATTTGTAACACATCGAGGTTATATCCTATTTAAAGTAATTACAAACAAGGCTGATATGAAGCTTTGTGCATGCATTTTTACATTTTTAGTTATTTACTTGCAAGGACAGAGAGAGAGAGAGAAGAGAGACAGACTGAGAGAATGAGTATGCCAGGGCCTCCAGCCACTGCAAATGCACTCCAGATGCATGTACCACTTTGTGTATCTGGCTTTCTGTGGGTACTGGGGAATTAAACTCTGGTTGTTAGTCTCTGCAGACAAGAGCCTTAACTGTTGAGCACAGTGCATACATTTTTATGTGGAAACTCATTTCATTTCTCTGGGATTAATGGCCAGTGAGGCGATCTGATGGATGTCTGCTTGAAGAAATCCACACACTACTTTCTACAGTGGTCATTCCATTCTATTTCCCATTCATAATTTCTAAATGATTTTCTTTCTCTACCTCTTCCCTTGGTTTGTATTGTCAACTATTTTTAACAGAAATATTATTTGTGTGGTAATATATCATGGCTTTTTCTTTGCCCTAGTGGTCAGAAAACATTTTCTCTCATTATTTCTTGTCATTTTTTCATCCTCTCAAGGGCATATCTTCATATTAAGTGCATTTATTTTCTGTTTTAGATTGCATTTTCGTGTCGTGCTCAAGAACTCTTGACCTAATATAGTTCCTGTCTCCAATATTTTCCTCTAAAAGACTCACAGTTTATATTCCACATATAGTCTTATATTTGTATTAACATATGCCTAACAAGTCAGGGTAGATTGGCTTTTATTGTTTTACCCTGTAGATATTAAGCTATTCCAGCCATTGATTGGTAATGCAGGTTTCTCATTCAATTGTAACAATAACTTTGGTGCTTTGTTCAAAAGTAAGTCAGAAGCTGGGAAGATTACTCAGTTGTTAAAGTCATTTGCCAAAGCCTGCTGTTACAGGTTCAATTCCTCAGTACCCAGGTGATGCCAAATGCACAGGTTGTGCATCCATCTAGAGTTTGTTTGCAACAATAAGAGAACGTGGCATGCCCATACATTCTCTCTCTCTCTGTCTCTCTGTGTGTATTGGCAAATAAATAGGTAGAAATACTTTTTTTAAAGGCTGTGTCTCTTACTTTCTTCTCTATTCAGTTCTACTGATCCATGACTCTTTTCTTCTGTCAGAAGCACATCGTTTGGGTATTATAGCTACTGAGTGAGGAGCAGCTAGGTATAGTGACACATGCTTTTAGTCCTAGCTACCTGGAAGTCAGAAGAGATTGAGTCAACATTGGCAACATGGCAAGATGCCTTTATAAGTAGTAGAGACGTACCATCTTCAGTCATCTTTGTTAACATGATTTCAGGTATGCTAGGGGCTTGGGAGATGGCTCCACAGGTAAAGGCACTTGCCAAACAACTATGAGAGCCTGAGTGTGATCCCAAGCACCCATGTAAAAAGCTAGGCATAGTCATGCACACCTGTAACCCCACACCTGTGAAGGATGGAGACTAGATAATATACTGGAGCTCACTGGTCAGCCAGTATGACCAAAACCCCAGCAGCTCTGGGTTCAGTGGGGGGGGGCGCTATCTCAAGGAAACAATGCAGAAAAGAAATCAAAGACTTTACCTCATTTCCTCCTCTGACCTCTGCACATGTGCATGTGTGACACCTGCATCTATCTGCACACCCACTTGCAAGTACTGTTCATGGAAACACTGCACTCACACTATACATTCTGCACACACGTGCCAAAAATTTAGATATTTTAGTTTTCTTGCTTTTCCATGTAAGTTTTAGAATAAGCTTTATGTTTTGTTTCAGGTTATTTTATGTTTAAAATTTTAGTCAGTGTTTCACTATGTAGCCTAAACTGGCCTCAAATTTGAGATCCTCCCATCGCCTTCTCCCCATTGCTGAGAGTACAGGCCTACACCACCATGCCTGACTAGAATATGCTATTTTATATCTTAAAACTTATTATTGGAATTTCTAAGAAATGTATGATTTTTGAGGAGAGTGGAGATCATTGCAGTCTTGAGTGCTTTATGTCAAGGGGAACCTGTATCTCCTCATTGCTTCTTCGTCTTCTTTGTGTTATGTGAGCCATGTAAGCACTCCACATGTTTTAACGGGCTTATGCTTTAAGTCTTTTTTTTTTTTTTACAGATTGTTAAACATATTGTTTGATAGTTTTGTTTCCATTTTTTTGTTGCTAGTATACAGAAAAGAAACAGGTTTATATAGTTGATCATTGATCAACTCCATTATAAGTTCTGGAATTTGCTTTCTCTTGGATTCTTTCAGATTGTCTATGGACAGTATATACAGCAAAGAAAAAAAGTTTTATAACTTTGTTTCCTATTTTCCTTCCTTCTATTTCCTTTTTTCTCATGAGCCAGTTGGGAGTATTATTACTATGATCAAGAAGAGTGAGGAGAGCTGACACCCTTCCTTTACTCCAGATTTCAGAGAGACAAATTCATTTTTTCGCTACTAAGTTTAACGTTCACTATAGGTTATATTTATTATATGTTCTTTACATCTTAATAAGATATTTAGAAAAAAGTTGATCTGTAAAGTTTATGTTTGAAATTCTCCATTGAGTTGTTGATGAAAACTTTGGCAAATGAAGATCTTTTTTCCTGCCATATTTCATAAAGCTAGAAATTATCCAAAGAGTATTCGGAAATTTATAACTTTGATATTCTGACTAGATGTCTAGTTTTCACATTCACTCATGATAACGAGCCATGATAATATTTTAAATGTTTAAAAAATGTGAAAGATATATTTCCTACTCTTTTAAATTAATTCTCTGAATAAATTTAACAAGATAAGCTGAAAATATGCATAAATGCATTCTTCTCCAACATGATGTACTTTAATCCTCACTTGCTAATGGCATGAATGTTTGCCCAATGGCAAGGTGATTATTTCCTGATAGCACCGCAAACACTATGCTAGAAACTTCATGCAGGCTGGAGAAAATCCTTAAGATCACTGGTTGCTTTCCATGTGCACCAGGGTTTCTGGATCTTTGATTCCCAGGCCTGTGGACAGAACACTCTTATGAGGACCAGGACAGTGGTGGGAATGCTCAGTACTGCACCAGGTTGAGTGGAGCCACATGATGAGCACCAATCAATGCCTTGAGAGTGGAAATATAACTGACATGCTGTATGTGGATCATATTTAGGAAAGCTCTTTCCCTCAGCTTCAGCCAATCATGACAAAATAGTCATTTCTCTGTCAGGATGTATTGCAGTCAGCAGACATGATGCTAAGTCGATCGGTCTATGGCTCACCTATAGTTTATGTTAGGAAGAACTCTCCTGCTTAAATATCCACAGAGGGTCGGGCATTGTCTATCCCTACAAACTAACCAAGACTAATACTGCATATGCCACTGTAAAGAGGAAAATGAATTCCCCAGCTGGTAAGAGGAAATGTTGAGACACAAACTAAAGTCTGCTGCCCAAAATGGAAGTTTCTTTTTCTTCCATGAAGTTAGAGTGTCAGATTGTATCCCATGCACCCTTTCATCAACTTTTGGATGTTTAGCCAACATGTTTCGGAGCCGTTGGCAATGCATCAGATGTTTGGATATTGCCATAGAACCATAAGGTCATTCCTCTCAGAAAATATTAAAATATATGGTTTATGCAAGGTTTACATTTGTAACTCTGTCGCTGTGAAGGCTTTGGATAAGGAGGGCATTGGCAATTATGTAGAACGACATTTCCTGGTCTTAATGTTGCATAACTCCCAGCTGCTGGTCATATGAGGGAGCCACATAAACAACTACACACTCAGGAGAGGGCTTTGCTCACATCTGTGAGCCCTGCCACGTGTGCACACTCTAAAACTTTTCCTATGGCTTAGGATATATATCCAACACTAATACCACAGACTACTCTAAATCTTTTGGTTTAAAGCAATATTTTTTAAATTCATTTTCTATTAAAATCAAAAGTTGGAGGAAAAGTTGATGTTCTTTTGTGCCCCATTAGTCAAGTTGTTTACTCACAGTTTTTATTCATTTCAAATGAGTCTTGCTTCTTTGAATGAAGATCCGTTTTCATTATGGCAAAATAAATGCAAATTGGAGTTTATTTTCATAGCCCTCGAATAGACCCTGTGATATCAAATTTATGTTTTGGCTTCGTTTTGTATTAAGCTTGATAACTATTTATTAATGGTTTTGTTTTGAATAAAATATTGATTTTATTTTCTTCAGTGAAAAAAGGCCACTAAAAACACTGCAACTTAAAATTTAAAATTAAGAGACTTTGCTACCATGGTAAGTATTCCAAGATGTAAATGAGCTAGTTCCAGACTTGATAAAATGAGGCATGTTTATTTTAAAGTAAAATGTTCTAAAATCTGTTGTATTCAAATCCATGTTCAAAAGGCATGGGGAAAAACTAAGTTTGTTTTCAGTAGCATATCTAACCTTAGAAATAACTTTTATAACTAAGTGCATTTTTTAAATAATGTCATACAATGTTATAGTAGAATATCCCTCTATCATTGTTATAAAATAAACTATATACACCCTCTTGGGGGACTGAAGAGTACTTAAATAAGATGTTGTGTTATTATAAATTAGAAAACACGTAAGAGAAACTATAAGATATACCCTTGAAAGAGACAGGGCCAACACATAACCAAAAAGAATTAGTAGTCAAAACATATAAGGATATATATAAATCAATGGGATTAAATAAATATTGGCAAGTTCCAAAATGAAGAAAATAAAAACTGTTTATACAGAGGAGAAAACATATGTTGATAAGCATAATCATGGATTCCTGAATGAATCAAACTAGATTTTATTCTATACTTTATAGCATAAAAATAAAAAAAAATGTATTTAATATTCCCCAAAATGTGAATAACAGGAATTGATATCCATTGTTGGTGGAGTATACCTATTCCACATAGGAAACAATTTTCCATTATTTATAATTTTAATATGTAAACATTATTTATCCAATTTAATTTCCAAATATATACTAGACACTTTTAGCAATATAAACCAGAAACCATAAACGAACTATGATGGCTAGGTTCTGTTGTCAACTTGACCTTTTTAGTCATCTTGGGTGGGTTTCTGTTGTTCACAGGAAGGCAGCCCTCTCAGAAGGGTAGGATGTAAGGAAACTCAGGGGAGCTAGAAATCAATATCCCTTCTTGGGAGAGCAGTGCAGGAAGGAAATTCCGGAGACTCTGGAAGCCAACAAGTTTGGAATAAGGTTTTAAGACTCTGCCCTAAAACTATCTAAAAGGGAAAGAAATCTCTCTCTTTACCCCCTGCCTCTTTGCTGTTATGTTTGTGGGGCTGGTGATGAGTTTCTCTCTCTTAGAACTATGAAAGGGGTCAGCCTCTTTTGCCATTATGGAACTTCCCCTGCATCTGTAGCTTTAATAAGTCCTTTCCTCCCATAACTGTGACTGGTTTGGAGATTCATCCCAGCAGTGTGTGGTTGACCAAGACATTAATATAGCTGTGGAATTGCTTATAATACCACTAAATTGGGAGAAAAATCCAAGTATCTGTCAACTTGAGAATGGGTAAATTGAATATAGCATTACTATGCATGGTGATAGGAGACTACAGGAAAATAAACTTGGGCCTCATGTATCCACAGAAATACACCTTATGAAGTGTAGTATAGAAAGACTGCTACAGAAGACATGATTTGTTATATTATTTAAAGGAAGTTGAAAAGTAAAGTGGGCTGCATTTTGCTGTTTTAGAAGAAATGTCTGTGATTTTTTTAAAAAATAGAAAGAAAAAATTTAGGAAGGATTCAATGAAATTCAGAATAGCACTCTCAGATGGTCAAGAGACTAAGGTGTAGGAAACAGACCAACACACACATTCATATCTGCCACAATTTATAATTCATGGCATGAAAATAAATGTCAACATTTTCACTTCTTTTTTCCCTTTTTAAAAAAATTGATTTCTTAACATAAAATATCAAAAATAGTCAACCCCATTTATGTCTCTTTCATGATCATCTATGCCTTGGAGGTGTGATGTGATAATATGTCATTCTTCTTTCCCTTACCAGTGTGAACATCCAGGCAGCGCAGCTCCAGCTGAGGAGGCCCAGGAGGAACTATGCTGAGATCTTAGTATTAATTTCATTTTCCTGCTTATTGTGCCTGTCATGGTATTAGTACACCCTCCAAAATTCATGTGTTGAAGATTTAATATTCACTGTGATTATATGACAAGATGAAACCATTTAAGGTGACTGTGTGATTCTAAGGTGACACTAACGATGGGTGATGCTCTTTCTGAAGTGAGTTAGTTTTTGTTTTGGATACAGATATTTTTAGATTGTGAAATATTTCCACATACACATTTATATATTTTGGAAACAGAACCCAAGTCTAGACACATGATCCATTTATGTTTCATATACACCTTATGGACATATTCTAAAGGTAATTTTATATGGTAATTTTAGTGTTTATATAGTGTTTCTAAGTATTAACAATAAATTAATGAATTAATAAAAATTAAATCCTCTTTTAATGCTACTACAATTTACTCTTGCATAGTTGAAAAGGTGAATTAATATTTCTGTTTTTCTTTCTTTACATTTAGCCAAGTGTGCTGTTTGAAGGAAAATTACCAGATGTATAATTATTCTCACTGTAAATTGAATAAATATATTTAAAACAAATCCCCTACTTGCTTTGACTATAAGATTAAGATCCCTACAAGTAACTCTCTTGTTTTCAAATTAACATGTTAAATTCTATGATGGTTTGATAACATGCACATTATTTTACTTAGCAAGTTCTGTGATGCATCACGTGATCACACGATCACCAAGCTAGCTGAGCATTATGAAGTCAATTTCTTTGGAAAAAATGACTGTCTTTGATTGTTAGTCTCGGTTTGACAATTCCTCACCTGTGGACATCTGGAGCCTTTTCTTGCTTTCTTCCACATTGTTCCAAGAAGCAGTTGTCAGTGGGCTCTTGCATTCATCCTCTGGGTTAGACAATTCAGCTAAGTCAACAAAGCTTCCCAATATGGACACTGTTGAAGTTTGAGAACAACTGTTCTTAGTTCTGTACACAGATGCATCTTCTGATTGTTGACATTTCTGGCCTTTGTGTACTAGATCCACGCTCACCCAGTTTCCCATTAGTAGCAATCAGAAGTATCTCTTGACATGGTAAAAGGTGCCCAGGTGAAAACTACTGGGACAGAAGGAAGGGGCAAGAAAAGGAAGACAATGACAAGGAGAATGGTGAGTGTACTCAAGCTGCCCTAGCCTAGCCAGGCCACAGCTTTAGCCATGGCTTCTTGCTTCCATGGTGATGACTTTCAAATGGAGATAATCTTTCAAAGGCTCGGGTCTATGTGGATTCCCAGCAGCAGTATTCCCTAGCTTTACAATATCAGATCATCTCTTTTCCCTTGTATTCCATAGCTCTTTTGTTGCCCTCAACCTCCACACTCCTGTACTCCTTATAATAAATTCCATTCAAATAAACCTGCCAAGGGAGTCACTTCTTCACTAATAAATCACACTTTTCTGAAGGATGACTTATGTGACCAGTAAGCACACTATTTTTATTTTGTTAATTGAATCGCAATTCATTCTCCACTCTCCTCTCTACTTCTCAAAATATACATTCAATAAAGATAAATTGTCTTAAAATTCTTTTCATTGCACTATAACCTATACCAAGATTCCTTTATAGCCCTAAAACTCCTCAAAATGAACAAATGGAATTGAGTCCATCTTTCCGTTCCTTGAATATAGGTGTAGCTCCCATTCTCCATGAGGGAACCTCAACTCCACTCTAAGCAATCCATTCAAAAGGTTTAGAGACAATTCCCATGTTCACCATGTCCATGGGAATTATTTTTCTCAGGCTCATATCTACACTAACCTGTTTATCTGAACCTCTGATCGTTATTTCAAAGTTAAATGCATATATTGCTCACATGGTGCCTAAACTATATAGAAACAGAAATTACATCTTTAACATATTCATCTCCATTATGTTAGCACTGGCATTTAAGAGTGTATGTGTATTTATTGAGTTACTTTTAAAATGACAAGTTTGTAAGCTTTGCCCTTTCAGAGACATGTTTCAAATTGTAATCTATCATTTTCAGAGCACATTGATCAGGAGAATTACTTTATTCATGAGACTATTTATGTAAACCAAAATTGCCTGCTGAGTAGTTGAAAATGGTTATTGTACATTGTTGTTATGAAAGAAAATGATATTATGAGAAACAGATCTAAGTTAAATAAAATTTATGGCAGTTTTAAAAATATATGGTTTTAAATTACACATACTATTTAAATTTATCATGGTTACTCTGAATTACTGAACCAAAAAATTAAACTCTGTATTTACGTAAGAGAGGAAAATTTCTAGAATAACTAACAGTAGTTATACATGTGCTTGTTGAGTATTATAACTTTTAGCATAGCACTCAACACGTGCTTATGAAAACTGTGAAATTCTGAAAAACTTTATACTGATACAAATCAGTGATCATTACAGGCTTTTAGTGTTTTTGTCAGTTTGTTTTTGTGTCCAGTCTCACTCTAGTCCAGGCTGACCTGGAACTCACCAGGTAGCCCATACTGGACTTGAACACACAGCAATCCTCCTACCTCAGCCTCCTGATTGCTGGAGTTAAAGGCCTGAGCCATTATGCCTGTTTTTGAATTTCTGTGTAGCTCTCTGTGTGGCCTGGACCTTGCTATCCAGACCAAGCTTGCTTTGTACTTGCAACTATCTTCCATACTTTGACTCCTAAGTGCTGGGATAACAGCCACCCTGCCCAGACACCTGAGAGGTTTTCTGTGAAGAATGAGGGGTAGTACTTGATGTCTTTAGCAGGTTAGCATACCAATCAGTTGCTGGAATACAACATCTCTGTGAATAGAAGATAAGATTAGGAGGGAAATGAAAACTGTATGCAATAAGACTGGGGAGAGTGCTTAGTCTGTAAAGTGCTTGCCTCACAATCTCAAAGGCCTGAGTTTGGATCCCCAATGGACTCCAGTTTCTGTGTGACTTTGTCTCAAAAAAGATGGTGGAAACCAACTGAGAAAGACACCCAACATCAACCTCTGGCTTCTACATTCACTTATATATACATGTGCACACACATGAACACATATACATATATACACTACCTCCACATACAAAACTATATGCAATAAAATAGACAAGACATCCAGCAGGCCCTTACTTATGCAATGGAGTTTAAGTAGAAGTGTGTTGTTACGTGGCTCATGGAGGTTATCAATAAATCATGGGCTCATACAGCATTTACTAAGATCACAAAAATAGCCCCTACTTTCTAGTAATGATTGAATTTCTAATATTATTTCATGTGTGATCTGGGTTGCTATTCAATCTTTTTGTGAATGACTAAGTTAATCCTAGTTAAACTTGAAAACAAAACAATAGTAATTATTAGTTTAAACACTCATTTATATATTGAATTTATAAAATAATTGTTAGGCAACCAACATGTTTCCAGGTACTGAGAATATTCTCAACTTGCCAGTAGGTAACATAGATACTTTGCATGATGTGTACATGTTAATGAACATGGATGAGCATATTTCTTACATTCATATGTATAGTAATTTTCCCATAAGGAAAAAAATAAAACAATTTCAGCTAAAAACATCATACTGAAGTTTTTTTATATTGAAGTTTTTTATTTGATTATAATTTGCTCTTAAATAATTATTACTTCTGTCAATGCCTTATTATTCTTTTAATTTATGAGAATAAATATGTTCGGAAAACCCCAAAATATGTAAAACTTAGATTTTTTGTTAGCTATTACCATGTAGTGTGCTTTGGCTTCATTTTTCATTGAAGTATTTTCTAGTGGGATTCCATACTACTATAATTGAAACTTTAGATAAATTTAACACAAATCTCTGAGCAAAGACTCTTCCATGAATTGAACTCGATCCCCAAAAAGTAGAGAGCTCAACCCAACAATGTGAGCAGTGAGCTTTAATAGACTAAACCATCAAGAAAGTACACATATCACTGGATTGTCTCCAGCTAAGCATTCACCTTCTTTGGGCATGGTGTGATGAGACTTTCTCCCTACTTGGGTGTGGTCTGCTTAGTTGGCCTTCTTTAATTGGCTGACACTCATCTATTGTGACTTTATTGAAGCAAAAGTATTTGCTGGCATATTCATTATGCATTTGTAATATACATGCAAATATTTGTATATATATATATATATATATATATATATATATATATATATATATAATCTTAGGTTCAAAGAACAAAGATAATCTTAGGCTGATGTCTTTCTTACAGGACTTAGAACTGTTAGAGTTTAGAGCTTACAGCCCCTAGGTTTGAAGGTGGAGTCTACCATCTAACAACTATGTGTCTTAGGGGCAAACATCTGGAGAACGGAGGTGGGAGCTGAGATGGTTGCTGAGGAAAAAGCATCAGAAAAATCCATTTTAGGGATCTTGAAAGAATGACAACAAAGAAATAGTGTCGGATAGAATTTGTGTTCTTGGACTTTCCCTGTTACATTCTGCTCAAGCACACAGCGTTCTATTGAGCAGGCAAAGATCACAATACATTAAGAAAAGAGAAAGTCTCCTTGTAAAAGTGAGGTTTTCCAGACAAGGCCATTAAAGGTGTGGCAGAGATTTCCATCCCGAGTCCAAAGATGTGCTGGCCCGTCGTCCATTCCTGTGGTTCCTGTAGTTGGAAGGCCCTCAGAAGTAGGAGAGACAGATGTTGGTCAGGGCTAATTCAGCAGCCAGCAGCTGCACATGTTTGAAATCACGTTGAGGCTTTTTCAGTTTGATTTTTTATTGTCTGTTTGGACTAAGCACTTGCCTCTCTTTTCAAAAGGCTTACTGCAATAAAGAGCAGCATTCCTTAACATCACATTGTGTTAGAAACTCACTGCTCCAATGAAGGCCAACCACATGCTTTCCAAAGACTGAACACACTGTGATGCACTCAGGACAAGTTCTCAGTTCCAGGGTCCACTGATGGCTCTACTCTTTGAATGAGTTGTTTCTCCTTCTTTGCTTTTTGCTTCATTTTTATTTTCTTTTTAATTTTTTCTTTCCTTCCCTCCCTCCCTCTCTCCCCCCTTTTTTAATGAGACAGGGTCTAACTATATAACTATGGCAGATAGCCTAGTCTTCATTAATAGACCTGGCAGGCTTCAAACTAAAAGTCATCCTCCTGTCTCTACTTCCTACAAGCTGATATTACAGATGGATGCTCCCATAGTTGGCTCATCCCAAGGGATGAAACTGGAGCTGGACCCTTGTGAAGTAATGGCAGGTAATTCTAACAGCTATGCTGACAAAAGCCTGACACCATCTCACATAAATATGATACATTCTTTTGACAACAAGTTCCTTCCATTTCAAAACCACTGGCTTAGCATAGGTAGTCTTGAATTTTATCACATGGGTTTATTATCGGAGCTTTGTTCTCTATTAGTTGTGTGAAGTTGAATAAAATCCCCTAGCCACTAACCCCACTGACCTTGTTTTCTGAATCTCAGATTTGTTATTGCCAAAATTGTCAAGAGGATGGTATTTTATCCAAATTGCAAGGTAAAACATATTGGCACATCTCATTATCATGGATTTTGTCCAAAGATACAAAACTAGTGTGTCAGAGAAGAGGGAAGTTTGTCAGTCACAGAAGTAGTAGCTGGAAGCATCATTTTCCTGTGTGAGCTCAAATATATATATTTGAGTCTCTAGTCTAGGATGATCCGGAACTTGCTATATAGTCAACTATGGCCTTGAATTTCTGATCCTTTTTCCTCCCTTCTAGGAACTGGGTTTATAGATGTGCACCAACAGGCCCAGTTATCTGTGGTGCTGGGAATCAAAACCAGCTTTTTTGAAAACTAGGCAGGCAGTCTACCAGCTGAGCTCTATCTCACTCAGTACCACTACATGTATTTTCAAATACAAGAGAGGCTCATAAATCCATATAGACTTCAAAAATTTATTAAGGTCCCTTCCCTAGAGGTATCTAGTATTTTGAGTTCTGAGTCTTACTGGATTATTTGGCATAAAAGCTTTTTTATGGCTTCCTCTCAAACCTGTCATATTTTTCTCTGGTCTTCCACATTAAACAGGACTTCCCATCTATTTTCTGGCTTCTGGAATCTTACTGACATGGCACATTTATTGTTATTTCTCTTTTCTTTCTCTTCTCCTTTGTAGGTTTATATTTGTTTTGTTCAATCACTCTCATTTAAATCACATCTAGAAGGAAACACTGCTTCATTTTAAAAAAATCCTACCAGCATGTTTTCAGAATTTTTTGTTCTTGGCTACTACAAGTGTTTTTACATTCTCAGGAGTCAAAAATTATTAGCTGTAATGACAAATGCACAATAAATGATCCCATGCTATTTGATCATTGTACTCAAACTTTTCTCCCCTACAGGTTTCAAAAATGGAGACCTCATGAAATAAATGCATGTCTTCTAATTCTTTAAAAGAATGACAATTACTTCATCTTGAGTTTAAGGTTAATGTCATATAATCACAATTTTTGAATCTGCAAAATTTTAATTTACGATCTTGTGTAAAATTATAATTGTTACTCTTCCAAAAATTTGTTGTTGTTTGGTTCTTCAGATGTAAGGTATGCCAAAACTTTTGTGAGGATAAAATGAGACATTATATACATTAAGATGATATGATATAATAATATAGTGTATTATTTTTTAGTCTACTCAATTACAAGTTAATTAAAATAATGCTACATTTTTTCCAACTATTCAGGTTGAGTTTTTGTAAACTATCCAATTTTTGGTATTTTTTTTTGTTTTTTATTTTTAAGGTAGGGTCTCACTCTATCCCAGGACGACTTGGGACTCACTCCGTAGCCTCATGCTGGTCTTGAAATCACTGTGATCCTCCTACTTCAGCCTCTTGAGTGTTGATATTAAAGGTGTGTACCATCATGGACAGCTTGCTTTTATTGTGTTTGTTTTAAAGTGCTCTATTAATTATATCTGATATATCTTTTAAAGTGTCAAATACACAGCTCTGTCTTATCATTTCATTCCACTAACAGGTTGCATTTCACAGTCTTGCCAGACTTTGAAGTACATTTGGAATTTTATTTTAACAAATACCATTGTTATATCAAGTTCTTCAAACGGAAATATTTGCATTTTCCAAAACACATGAAAAGTTGTATGATAGGTAGGATATTATTTTCACTAACTGGAAAAAGCCATCTCTCTTAAGTGAAAAATGATGTACATCAGATATATTTATAAATGCCTGACACTTTAAATGTAGTCATTGACTTTTTAGTAAGTATGGAGTTGTAGTAGCTTCATGTTTCTTGGATGACCTTCCAAACAGAAACAGTTTATGGGAGGAAGGGATTCATTTCAAGTGTGTGAATATTTTTATTTAATAGGTGCATTTTTATTAAACATTTTATTATTTTTGTGTTTCTGAGTTCATGTTTGTATACATGAGTGTAGACAAGACCAGTGGGAAGGAGCTCTGTTTTGTAGGAGTTTTATAGCTTCCAAGGTAACATCTAAGCCATTAATCTATATTGAGCTGACCTGGAACTCACTCTGTAGCTCCATGCTTGTCTCAGACTCACTGTGATTCTCCTACCTCAGCCTCGTGGGTGATGTGAAATAGGCTTCCACTTTCATATTTATTCTCTCTCTGTGTGTCTCTTTCTTTCTTTCTGTGTGTGCATCATCTTTGTTCTTTACAAGCAGAACACACACATATACATATACATATACATATACATATACATATACATATACATATATACATATATACATATATACATATATTTACATTCAGTTTCCCGGGTGTCATTTATTGAAGATAATGTTTGTTTCCAATCAAATATGGTTGACAAATATTAATGACCTAAATATATATGAGTCTACTTCATACACACGAATGCATATGTGTATATACACCTGCACACACATGGGTACCCACAAGCATATGAACACATACACACAACAAGTACATACACACATACCCCATATATATACACACAAAAAAACTCAACAAGAAGTAGCAAAATAAGATCGATAGTACAGATGATCATATACCATGAAAAGGGAGGTTTATTCATAAGCTGCAAAGACGTTTCAGCATATACAAATCACTACATGTGATAGTGATAGCTTATAGGTTGTAAATACATCTTACTTTGAAGTCAACATGGGATAGGCCTTCCATGATGCTTTGGTTGTGTTAGTTTTGATCAAAACACTTTTGCTGCATATCTCAGGCAAAGGCCTTTGTCGCCTCATTTTTAATCCCCACAAACTGGTGAATGTTTCAACCAAAAAAGCACACAGCAGAAGCAGCAGTATGTCACCCAGGAGACTAGCATGTAGAAGGTGATCATCTTGTTGGCTCTTTCTTGGCTACCTGAGCCATTGTGTAAAAACTACTACTATCCTTGTTTTCACTTTTCTCTCCGATAATAGTTATCCTAACATGTGGGTTAATACGTAACTTCAGAGGCATAAACAGCACTATCTCATTGCAGAACACTCCTTGGATACCTGAACCATCGTATGTGACTTGAGGTTGTCCTGTAGTGAGGAATCCATGTAACATGAAAAAGACCTAAAAGACACTCTAGTTGGTAGGCTAATCTAAAACAAAATTGGAATCAGCCAAGTTGAGTTACAAGATAAATAAGTGAAAAGGCTTCAAGATGATATTAACCCTCTGGCTTCCAGTCAGCACTAGAAATACTAATCTTCCCACCTGAGATATCAGAAAACAGTGGTAAATTATATAATTTATGCCCAATCTGACTTTCTGGGTGATGAATTTTTAGACTAGTAAAATTGTGGTAAATTTTATGTCATGCTGCTGAACTTTGAGGACTTTTTTAAGGACAACTGTACAGAAATAATTATGCCAGCACTGTAAGAATTTCCTTCCTTTCTATAAAAGTTCAAAAATATCATTGAATTGTCTTTATGTCAACCATTTTGCAAGACCCAGGAGAAACATAATAAATCAAAGGATGCACTTTAACATTGTTATGTCTAATAATAAATGGCTAGGTACCTTTTTGGTGTACATAAGCACAATATGCACTTCTAAAAATGTGAAGCTTCTTAGAAATATAGGCACTTTTCAGACAGTTGAAATAAATTATACACAGAGAGTAGACTGCAAATATATCAGATTTTCTTTGAATAAGATGGCCATGAATCTCAAAACACTCTTCAAGAGAACATTATGTCATGGTAAGAGCTAGAACTGGGTTGGTCACGGAAAAGATACACCTTAACTATTGGCATTTTAAAATCTCACATGCAATTATTAATAGTTGGTTGATTGTGTGCATGCTTGCTTGTGTGTGTGTGTGTGTGTGTGTGTATCTAGTGTGTGGGTATGTGCTATTGCATCCTGCATGCTTGCTTGTGTTGGGGTGGCCTCGCTTGCAGTGGCTGGAGGGAAACAGGGTGTGCCACTCCATCATCCTACCCATACTTACTTGAGATGGATTTTTTTTTACTTATGCTGGAGCTTTACATTGTTTGCTAGTCCTGGTAATTCTGTTTCAAAGTGCACGGCCATGCTCAGGTATTTATTTATATGGCTCTTGGGATCAAATTCAAGCAGTCTATTGGAACCCCTTGGGCTCTCATGCTTGCATAAGAAGTGTTCTTAATCACTGAGCCATTGCCCCAGCCCTCACATGCAATTTATACTACTTGCCCAAAGTTTTTCCTTTCTCATAGTTTCTCTTATCCAATTTAATATTTTCTTAAATATTCATAAGGTATAATATCCTCTATACTCAGGAAGCATCTCTGACATTTTTTTGTCATTTTTGACATATTTTAAGAATTTTATGGCCAGATGTGGTGGTGCACGCCTTTAATCCCAGCACTCAGGAGGCACAGGTAGGAACATTGCCATGAGTTCAAGGCCACCTTGAGACTCCAGAATAATTTCCAGGTCAGCCTGGACTAGAGTGAAACCCTACCTCAAAAAAAGCATAAGTAAAACTTTAATGTTCATGTCAAATATTAAAAACATCAATAATTAAAGGCTAATTCTTTCAGGATCTAATGTAAATTAAACATATGGCTGTAATTTTTAAGAAGTGATTAGTAGGTTGCCATGAATGTATGTCTCATATAGGAATTTTTAAGAACTCAACTGAGCTTATTCAGCTGTTTCTGAAATGAGACATATTTACTAAGAAAATTCTTAAATTTTCATTCATCTAGAATGAATAAGAGATTATTATTTCCTGAGAATCCTAACTAAAAAAAAGCAAAATGTTTTTACAGGGTTATACCATATAGTAAATTATAGGTTGCAGGTTATCAGTTGCATTCTTAGAAATTTTTACTGACTTGTAAACACATGGTAGGTACCTCTACAAATCATAACTTAGGCTATTACAGTTAAGAGTAGAAAATATTTTCAACATTCCTTATTTTAGGAAATATATAACTATGTTCAACCAAAGAAACTTCTGACCTATAGGATAATTTTAAGTAAATTACAGTAATCAAATTTTACCGCCCTTGTGAGTAGGTGTATTCTATAAATTTTACCAGTGAGGAAATGAAGAATTGCTAATAGCTAAAACTTAATATTTATTTAGTCTCAGATATATATATATATATATATATATATTTGTATATATATGTATATATATATATATATATATATATATATATATATATATGAGTAGGATTTGTAGTCAGCTTTGCAGAGCTGGACAAACATCTGAGCAGAAGCAGTTGTGGGAGGGAAGTGTTTATTTCAGGCTTAAAATATTCAGGGGAACACGGATAATGATAGAAGTTAGCTCCCTTCTAGAGATCCAAGGAGAGAGACACTATCAAACAGTTAGAAAACACCAGCACCAGCAAGCAGAACAGCTAGAGCTCTAAACTGCTCTCAAATACCTAGGATAGGACTAAAGACCCAGCTCCAGTGACAGCCTTTTCCCCAGTAGAACTTCACCCACTGGAGACTCAAGTTGCTGGCCTGTGTTTGTGGGGTCCTACATTCAAACTACCAAAGCAGTATTTATTAAAGTGTTTTATATCTATTAGCTCACCTAATTCTTGCAATAATCATATGACTAATATTATCTTTTTCATTTTGTAGATGAGGAAACTGAAGAGAGTTAGTAGGCATCTTCCCCTTCAGTATGTTCTACATACTAATATTCTACCAGTTATCCATAACCTGCCTTTGGGTCCAACATTCTGCGTCTCTGCCTTCTGGTTCTCTGAGTTAAGATCCAGATGTAGGTAGTGTGCACCAAATTTTAAGGCAGAATGTGGTAGCATGGAGGACTTGATTATCAGTGTTTTAAATTTATATCTACTAATTTTATGTTCTTTTCAACATGATAACATGAAATCCTTTTACTCTAATACCTGTTTGCCTTTCCTTTTATGAAGGAAACTGGAAGGCATAAAAAGATATTTTCCTTTCTTGTTTCTGGTCAGGTATTATGCAAACCAGTGAGAAAGCTGACTACAACAGTACACAAAATAAATTCTTAGAGGTTTTGTTCATAATTTTCTTTTTCTTTTATTGTCCATAATGAGTTACATTGTTTAGTGGGCCAACAATGAGTTGTTATCCCCAACTCCTCATTGCCCCCCCCTCCCCATCCACAGTCAGCTGGATATCCTCTTCTGTGGGCCGCCTAGATCAGTCTTTGTGGTAGGGGACCATGGATAGCCGGGTTCTCCTGACCCTAGTGTGTTTTTACTGAGGGGTGCCAAGTCTCTGATATTCTCTCCCACCACAGCTCTCACAATCTTTCCGCCCTCTCTTCCGCTCAGTTCCAAAACCAACTGAAATGTCCTTCAATAAGTGAGTAGTTGAAGAAAGTATAAATCATACATATAATTGAATCCTATTCAGAAAAAAAACAAAATCATGTCAAATCAAACAGAAAAATAAAAACAAAAGAAGGAAGGGGCTGGAGAGATTGCTAAATGGTTATTGCACTTGCCTACAAAACCTAACGACCCAGATTTGGTTCCAGGTACCCACATAAACCAGAAGCACAGAGAGGCGCTTGCATCTGGAGTTTGTTTGCAGTGGCTGGAGGCCCTGCTGTGTCCATTCTCTCTGTCTGTTTCTTTTCTTTCCATCTCTCTGCTTGCAAATAAATAAGTAAATAAAAGTTTAAAAAAATCATTTAAAAACAAACAAGGAAGATTTTCATATTTAGATCAATAATGAAAGAAACCTACCTGAAAAGAATATGTACTAAAAAATTGATGGAATCAGATTAGTTAGTGGTTACTCATCATTTGGGAGATTAATTGGATGAAACAGGAAATGATTCTGTTTGACATTACAGTCATGCAAATATAATATTACATAGGTGCAAAACACATATGACTACATGGTCCCAAGGTCAAATTTAAATGTATGCATGTAAAAACAAGCATTTATGTAATGAAGCTATCTCAACTAGAATGAAGGATGTGAGAAATCTAACAGAACAGAGTGGGGGCTACTATGCATGCATATTGCAAGTAGATAATTACAAACACATACAGGTTTCTCACGATGAGAGTAGGATGTTAGAGACAAGAAAAGGAAGTGAAGAGATGAAATTGCTACACATGGCATTGATTTGGTTTCTGGAGCCTTAATGAAGACATATAGAGTTATGCATCTATGCTCATATAGCTTTTATAGTCGTGTGAATGCACACAACAGGCTTTGCTTTTGTCCCTAAGGAGGGCCCAGTGGAAATACTGTGTGGTAACACAGTGGGTGATACAATTAAAAGTCTACACAAATATGGCTTGGATATTGATACCAACAGCCCTAACCATGCTCTACAATTATATAAAAAAGATTATTACCCACAAAATACAGCTCGCTATGGAGAAGAAAGACAGGCTCCCAAGCTTGTCCAAAGGATTGAGTCCTTACAACTGTTTAACGGGAAGAAAGTTAACTTTTATTGTGGCTGAGGGCTGATACGGTTTGATCGTTCTCAGCTGCATTCACACAGATGGGATAGAGCTTGCATGCTTTGAACTTCCAAAGATCTATGTGCTTATTTGCACACCCAGATGTGGAAAAGAGGGAAAGAAGACAGGGAACAGTGTAAAAAAGCTGTACTTATTAGATTTTACATCTGAAATGTCCCCTAAATCCATAAGATATGGGATTTAATACAGTTACATTCACGTTGCTGGACAACCATCCAACCGGAGGCATCTTATGGGAGGACAGGGTTTATTTCAGGTTTACAGAATCCAAGGAAACACCATCAATGGTGGAAGAAGCTGCCTCACTTCCATAGATCATGGCAGAGAGCTGCCGCCAAATAGCCAGCAAACAAACGGCCAGACTCAAAACCTCTGAACACACCATCAGGCTGGACTACAAGATCAGTTCTCAGTGACACACTCCCCAGCAGGTTGTTGGAGACTTAAGTTGAAAACTTAATAAAAAAATACTTTAGGCAATGGGGAGGGGCCATGCATCCATATTCCAATAGCTACTGATGGTGGCTTTAAGGAAGTGATACAGTGGGTTAATCCATTCATAGCATAATGTGCCTCAGGCCCACAGCAAAAAAAGTCAACCAAGTACAGCCTGAAGTCTCTGAAACCCTGAGCTGAAATGAATTTTTCCCTTTAATTTCATTTTCTAAGGCATTTTATTCAAGCAATGAAAGACTAATACAAGAGTTAAATGCCAAAAATTTAATCAGTTTTTATATTGTAGACAAACATCTCTAAAACACAGTTGTGGGTTTCTAATACTATTCTTAAAAGGAACATCCATTTCTGGGGAAACAGCCAGTCTAGGCCTCAAGGGTTTTATACATGGACAACCAGGAGCAAGTTGTCAGAATATAGAGGAGGTCTCCAGAAGAAGGATGACGATAGTGGGGATAATGATGGTGTCCATTCACCAAAAGGAAATGGGAATACCAGGCATGGTGGCTCACACCTAGAGCCCCAACATTCTGGAGACTGAGGTAGGAAGATCCTGTGAGTTCAAGGGCAGCCTAGTCTAAATAGCGAGTTCCCAGTTTCCAGATCATCCTGGGCTAGAGTGAAACTGCTTCCAAGGAAGAGAGAGACAGAGACAGAGAGAAAGAGAGAGACAGAGAGACAGAGAAAGAGAGACAGAGAAAGAGAGGGAGGTAGAGAGAGAGAGAACCAAACAAAAGAGCTCTAAATGATGAAACTTTGAAAATTGGAGCAAAAAATAATAAATATCAAACTGAGTTTGGAGGGCTGCAGAGATGGCTCAACAGTTAAGGCACTTGCCTGCAAAGCCTAATGTCCTGGGTTTAATCCCCCAGATGCACAAAGTGGCACATGCATCTGGAGTTTGTTTGCAGCTGCTGTATGCCCTAGTGTGTCCATTCTCTTTGTCTGTCTCTCTTCTCTGTCTCTCTCTGCTTACAAATACATAGACAAAATATTTTAAAAAACAGCATTCTCAACAGCTTTCAATGGCCTTTAATAGTGCTTAAGTCCCTCTCTGCTTTCAAATAAATAAATAAATAAAAATATTTTTAATAAGTGACTTATTACAAGATAGAAAAGACATATTTTATATAAAAAAGTGCTAGAAAGACTAGACAAATGTATTCTACGTAGAATAACCTTCAGTATTTTATATAGGGAGTCCTTTCTGAAGAATGTGGAATATACCCCTCACCTTCAAGTGTCCCTCTACACACACAGCGACTTGATTTCTGAGTACAGTGTGGGAAAAGGACAAGGGGTTTAGTCTGAGCAAAGAATCCTGACACTACAGACATGCTTACCAAGTGATAAGAGCTTCATTTTATCTCATTGTCTTCCCAGAAACTCCCATTCCTTGTTTAATCATGTTAAAAAAAATCTGTTAAGTAGTAGTATTCTCAGACTCTCAGAATTAAAACACTCCCTCCTGGAGGGAGGAACAAGGAGGGGAGGTCATAAAACCCAGGAAGCTAATGAAATCTACAAAGCTCAACATATATAAATAGTAACCAGCTGTTGGGGAAGAAAGAGAAGACTCTGTGGTGGAGCTGATGCTCCAGGAATGCAGCTTTCCTGACTCATCATACATCCTGGGGTGGGCTTTGTGGTGATGTAGCTGCCTTTGAGTCACACTTGGTCCTGTTTGTAACTCATGAATGATGGCTCCTGAAAGTGTTGCAAGAAACTCATTGATTCACTAAGTTAGACTTGAAATTAATGATTTCTTTGTGTATCATTGGTGTCCTATATGAGGTGAACAGATGCTTATTCACATTTCCCCAGAAAAAAGTTATACAACATAAAAAAAAAAAAAGTTGAGAAACCTTCTACAAAATACATAACTGGTTGGCTGGGTGTGTGGCTCACACACCTTTAATCCCACATGGTAGCATAAAAAGAAGATGATTGGATTGGCAGAATATACATTAGTAGAGAAATGATCAGTGAAATTACCATAATAAAATTGAAACTTCAAAATAAAACATGGATAAAAAGGCCAAAATATGAGCATGTTATGGTGTGTGTGTGTGTGTGTGTGTGTGTGTGTGTGTGTGTGTGTGATCAGAGTTTCTTCTGATAATATTAGAAAAAAGGTATAAAAGTTTAAAAGATTTAATAGCACAAACATTTCTAAATTTATGTTATAGTAGAAACAGAAACCTCAATGACCCACAAGTATATAAAACAAGAAAATTCATAGTGCCTACCATAATGAAATTGCTCAAGATTCAACACTGGAACATAAATAAATGCCGTACAGAGGAACAAAAATAAGATTGATAGTAGGTATTTTGCTACAAATTGTAACTTAAAGTTGAGATCTTTAAAATACTAATAAAAACATGAGTTTAGTTAGATAATGTCACTTTAATAAATTAAGGCAAAATAGAGACATGATCAGATAAAGAATACTTGGAATAGGTGGATTCCACAAACAAACTTTGTGAATTTTCTATTTCTGCAAGAAATCACCACAACCTTAACAGCTTAAAGCAGCACATTTTCATTATCATAGAGTCAGTTGGAATTTCTCCTTGAGGATTGTGGTGTCTTGACTGTAAAATTGTAACAGGGGAGCTAGGGATTAGAATTAGAGTACTCAGCTACTTCCAGTGCCCCTCAGAATTTAAGGAATACCTGAATTCTTGTCTATAAGGTTAAAGAATTAAAATTGTAGACCACCAGAGGATAAGTTATAGTGGGAGACTTTATTTAAAAGAGAATGGGAAGTTACAGAGATCTCCAGCCACCAATGTGAGGAGAACATGTGGGAGAGGGGTTAACAAAATCTCTGCTGTTCAGCTAAATAAGAAGAAGGGAAAGATATCAGAGGGCTCCCATCATGAGGTTAAAGGTTCATGTGGGAAAGAAATCCAGCCCCTCACCACAGCCATGTGGTGGGGGGACTTTACCCAGTCCTTCTTCTAGGCCAGGTGTGTGGGAGAAGAGGGCTGGACTTGGATTCAGTGATTTTTACGACCTCTGCTACGTAAGTCTGAGAGACAGCTGGTTGTTCCCTACCTGACCAATTAGTTTCAGAATCTAGGTTTGAAGTCTAGCTAGAGACACCTCCCACTGGGGGTGGGGAATAGGCATGGAATCTGTGAAACTTGCTTGAAATGGTCACAAAATGACCTACACAGACTCATGTTTCTGAATACTTGATTGTCACTTGGTGGCACGGTTTGGGAAGTTTATGGAACCTTTAGGAGGTGGAGTCTTGCTGGAGGAAGTATATGGCTAGGGGCAGGCTTTGGGGTGTTCCTGTCAAGTCCCACTTGGTGCTTTCATCCACTTTGCTTCCTCCTTGCTGATATGAGTTGCTATGCTGGCTGCTCTTGCCATGTTTTCCCCTTCACGATAGAAACTTCTCCTGAAACTGTAAGCTGAAATAAAGCCTTTCCTTCCGAAAGCTGACTCTATTGCATTTTGTTGAAGCAATGAGAAGTGATTAGTACAAGGGTTGGGATCTCAGTCAAATAATGGTCAGCCAGGCCACACAGTCTTACCTAGGATATAAATGGAGAACAATACTTTGATTTGTGGTGGAGTTTGTTGCTTTTCTTAAAGGACTAAAATGTGTGCGTTTATAACAGTTGGTTGGAAGCTCCTTTTGCGAGTATCAGCTCCCGGAGTATGATAATAGTTTTGTGTTATATAACCTTCTTCCTAGGCCATTCCCAATCTAACACCTTGCTGCTACAAGGCAAGCAGAAAAGCAAGAATAAGTCTACTCGCAAAACATGACAGTACTGACATCTCATTCATTTCGTTAAAAAAATAGCATAATTCCAATAGTTGTATCCATCAGTCTTGTCATCTACTATGGGTCACAAGTTTGCGGCTAGCCTTGGATACAGGCTGTGTTAGAGGTCAGAATGGGTTATGGAGTGAGGCTGTTTCAAAATAAAACTAAACCTAAATAAAATTAAAGCAACAATAGAAAAAAGTTTCAAAACCTTTCCCAACAATAGGTATTCAAATGATGACAATAAATTGCTTTGGGCTTATCATATATAAGTGTAAAATGTAACAATAGGCTAGACACATGATCTGAATCAGTGCTAAAGTCATTTTAGGGTTGGATCAAAACAGTTCCAACCACAGCCTCTGAATCCAAACGGGTTAGGAGCCAATGCACTTTTTCAAGTATTTTATTTCCTATAAACTCACCATGATGATTTTTAAACTTCTTCAGAAGGCCATTAGATTTTATAATATAGTTTCTGGCATGTGTAGGATCATCCAAATGCGTTTTCCAAACATTTTTTTTCCAGGATTGAAGAAAACACTGTGCAATAAAAATTTGACCTTTAGGCAAATGATCTACTACTATATGGCTACTAACTGATAGATGGAAACTTTTCCCAGAACCAAAAAAAAAAAAAAAAGAGTTCTCTTCCTGGAGAACTGGACAAATTTTAATCCCTTCCAGAAGAGAAACACTCAGAGGTTTTACCCTATCTTTACTAATAAAGAAATTGTACCCACTACTTTATCATGAGACTCTGATTAGAAAAACTGTGGAAAAATTCCTTTGCAATTTAATGTAAGTGACCATTCTCACCTCTGGTATTTTCTTACGATCAGGGCTAATACAAGAGGATATCCAGAAAGTGTTTGACTTTATATGCATAAGTATATGTAAGTACTCACATAAACACATATACGTATATGCTTTCTATATACACACATATGCAAAACATAGGAAGGAAAACTAATTTTTGTAGCTTTGTGCATTCAGAAACCCCTGGAATGGAGTACTAGAAGTTCTCATCAGGAATAAGGAAGACTGAAGTACGATTGTAAGTGCAGAAAATAAAATAATAGCAGATATAATCCTTTGTATAAAATTTTTGGAAGAAAAGCATTCATGTTTTATTCTTATTGTGTGGCAGTTACCTTTCTTATTGAGACAAATTAGGCGACAACACTCAAGGAAAGGTTTGCAGTCACAGTTTGAAAGAGGAGTCCATCAAGTTGGGGATGTCATGGTGGCAGTAATTAAGGTAGGTGGTCACATTGCACCCTCAATTAGGAAGCAAAAAGTGATGCTGTGTCCCTCTTGTTTTCTCCATTTTATTCAGGGTTTGGACCTCAGTCAGTGAGATGTGTCACCCATATCCCGGGTCAGCCTTCTCTCCTCAGCTAAATCTTTTTGGTAGCATCTTTACACAAGGTATGTTTCCATAGTGATTTTAAGTCCAGTCCAAGTGGGCAATGCAGATTAATGCTATAATTCCATCCCTGTCAACCCAACACCCAAACATATTGCTTTAAATCATAACATTTTTACCCCTACCTCAAGGTTTCATTGTTATCACATGATGCAAAATGTATCCAATTCTTTCTCTCTGTCTGCCCATTCTTTACTGCTCTCAGCACCTTTAAAAGTTTAGCTTCCTCCTAGTCTCCAGTTACTCTTCTTGCTGCAATACCCTGTAAAATCAAACTTCAAGCAACCTACTTCAATATACAATGGCACAGAGAAATCACTCCTATCCTGAAAGGAAGGATTTTGAGCATAACAAGGAAAGATGGAGTCAAAGAAAGACTGGATCCCAGAAGGTTCAATATTCATGATGGAAACAATTTGGTTGCCCTGGCTGTGGATTTCTGCTCGCCTCCAACACTCTTCCTTGGAGAACACATAGCATCTTTCTTGGTCTGTTCCAGCACTACACACGTAGCTTTTTCAAGGTCCTGGCATCTCCGTGGATTCTCAGAACCACCTTCCAGCAATTCTAAACCTACCCCACATTGCCTGCCTTTAGTGGCTTTCTGGAACGTTGATGCAAGCCTCCATGACTTCCATATACTGGCATCTTTCCTGTATGACAGCCAGGAACTCCTGGATGACACTATGACATTCTGCGGTGAGCTAATGCTGGAAGCCTCATCTCTGGGGAAGTCATAGTGGCAAAAAAAGAGGTAGCTGGTGACATTGCTTCCTTAGGAAGCAGAGAAAGAAGAATGGTCAGCCTGTTTTTTCCTTTTTGAATATTTTTTATTTATTTGCAAAGAGAGAACGAGAGAGAGAAAATATGAATGGACATACCAGGGCTTCTAGCTGCTGCTAATAAACTCAAGATACATGGGCCACTTTGTGCATATGGCTTTATGTGGGTATTGGGGAATTGAATTAGGGTCATTAGGCTTTGCAGGTAAGTACCTTAACTAACTGCTGAGCCATCTCTCCAGAACCTCCTTTTTATTCAGTCTAGGACCTTAGCCCAGAGGATGCTGCCACCCACAATAAGGGTGGGTCTGCTCTCCTTAGTTAAACCTTTCTGTTAACACTCTTACAGAAAGAGAAGTAAAAAGATATTATAAGAAAACACAAATTAATACACACTATAAGATTAATTCTTACAAAGCTAAACAATAGGAGAAACTAATTTATAATGTTAGACAAAATCATAGCAGTTACTCTTGAAAAATGGTAACAATTAGAAAAGCCATAGGGGAAATGTCAAAAGGAAATCATCTTGTTATTTTTTAATACTTTGATTTTTCATATGTAATTAGTTACATAGATAGGTAAAATAAAAATTCTTGAAGTTGTAAATCTTTGGTTTGTTTTGTATTTGCACTACACACTTAAAAATTATAAGTATATACACTGCTTTTAAATCTACCAATGTCACTTGCCAAATGAAAACAAGAAACTTTTACAAATGTGGTTTTTGGCATTTTTTCAATAAGAAAATTGGGAGATAATTTTCAAGTTGTTTGCATTTCCTGTTTTGGCTTTTTGACAGCTCTCACTAATATACATGAGGATATTAGTAAATGGGAAAAGCATTCAGAATATTAAATTAGGCTATACTTTTAGTGATTAAGAAACATTGGTAAAAGCACTTTGACTGTATATTCTTACCCTTGTTTACTGTGTTTTTTCTTTCCTGTTTGTAACATGCACATGTAGGAAAGTTCACTCTAAGCATGTTGACTTAGAACTTGTTTACTCAACAACCAAATTAATGCTTAACCTAATATAAATCAATGGGCTTGTTAAATCTGAGCAATACAATTATCAAAACATTTTACACACACACACACACACACGCACACACGCGCACACACACACACAAGTTCTACTCTGTTGAAGCTGTAACCGAGTCTTGGTTACAGTAAGCACTTTATCATTGATGACCTACAACTCCTGCCAATGTATTATTTTAGCAGCATTTATACAAGTGAGTTTTCAAATAAACTATTTTCCAAAATACTCAATTAAATTTACCATAAGGTAACACCCCGGTATCACTTTAACATAGTTATAGAACTCTGTGTCTGAAAAGCCTTTCTACCTTGAAGATATTTCTTCATTTTGACCATTTCACCCATTCCATCTCCTCACACCCCCTCCCCCTGCTGGCTATCCCACAATCTCTCGTGGATTTTTATAATAGCCTTTTAGTAACAGTCCCTCTCTCCTCTCTATGTCCTCTTTTTTTTTATTGTTGGTATCTTTATTGTCTATACTTAGATATATTATATAAGCAAATCTTATGATGATATCCCCATTTCCCTCCTTCCTGTCCCCAACCCACTAGGGGCCCTCCTGGGTGGGCATACTGGATCAGTCCATGGGTTAGGGGGTTATGAATAGCGCAGAAGGCAACTAGGTTGTCCCCAATTGTATGTTGTTGCTGAGGGGAACAATGACTCTGGATATTCTCCCTCACCATGGCTCTTATAATCTTTCCGCCCCCTCTTCCACTAAGTTTCCTGAGTCATGGTGAGTGATTTTAAGTCAGCTTTATTGTTGAGATCTTAAGTGTGTCTGTACTTCTGCTTTCGGTTGTGCTGGATATTGTTGGTGTCTGTCTCTTTGACCAAATGGATCACAGGCCTCAACATAAGACCTCAGACCCCGAGAACCCTCGAAGAAAAAATAGGAGGGTCTATCCATGGGATAGGAGTAGACAAAACCTTTCTGAACAAGCCTCCAGTATCCCAGGAAGTGCAACAATCACTTAACCAATGGGATCTCATCAAGCTTAAAAGCTTCTGTTCTGACAACCATACCATACTCAGAACCAATAGACCACCATCAAACTGGGAGATAATTTTTGCCAGCTATAATACAGAGGTCTAATATCTAGAACTTAGAAAGAACTAAAAAAAAATCAAACAGCCCCCTCACAAAATGGGGCATACATCTCAACAGAGAATCACAGAGGATGAAACACAAATGGCCAATTCTCACCCAAGAAAGTGTTCATCATCCTTAATTATCAGGGAAATGCAAATCAAAACTAAAGTGAGATTCCACCTTACTCCAGTCAGAATGGTAATCATTAAAAAAAATCCAATAATAGATGCTGGTGACGGATAGATGCAGGGAAAAAAATGAACCCTCAGTCACTGCTGGTGGGATTGAAAACTTGTTCAACCACTATGTAAAACAGTGTGTAGACTCCTGAATAGAATGGATATAGAACTACCAACAGACCCCAGCTCCCAGCCCAGATATACAGCCTTAGGAAAAGGCAGAGACCACACTGAAGGAGAATAAATCCCTCCCTCTGATGACTGTACCCCTAAAAGTTTATTTCTAGGAGTTTCCTTTACCTAAAACCTCATTATTGGAATTCAACAAAATGAAAGCAGATATATTCATTACAGAATTCATAGAAATGGAAGATCAGCTTTTTGGTTTGACATTTTGGTTAGGCTTTTTTTTTTCTAAAATGTTACAGAAGAAAAGGGTAACTGAATAATAATGTTGAAGAGCGTGGATAGTAATCTAAAGAAAGGACCATGAAATTTGGTTTAGTCAGCTCTCCTTCATTTTAACCAAGAACTGGACAAGCATTTCTTCACAGAAAGACTTATTCTGGCTCCCAGTTTCATAGGCTTCAGGGCACAGCTACTTGGTCTCTTCACTTTGGGCCTGTGGCCCACCAACTTCATAGTGGGGAGACTGTTGTAGAGAACTTTCTCACACCAGAGTGCTGTGGAAATGAATAAAAGTCAGAGCATGACCCGAGATCCCTAAATCTCCACTTAAGGGTCTGCTCCAATGACATATATTCCACAAAGCTCCACTTCCTAAAGGTCCCATCAGTTCCCATCAGTGACATCAGCTAGGGACCAAACTTTGAACTTATGATCCTTGCTACATACTTAAGATTCAAAGATAGCAAAGGAACGGAATTAAATTTATACAAATAAGAAATAATGGAGACTAAAGAGTTAGAGAATCAAGGTTGCTGTGGATCAGAAGACATTGTGGAATCTGAATAGATAGTTTCAAAGACATTAAAGCTAGAGAAAAGAATGTTTAATATACAGTGAGCCATGCTTTAGCGTATGGCCATGACGTGTCTGTAGGCTACATTAGAAAAATATAGGTTTAATGTTTCTTTTTGGTTATGTAACACATACAACATTAGATGTATTCATTATTTTTCACAATCATAGAAAAAATGTTTGGTAAAGTTTTAATGTAATATTTAAATGTATGTAACAGCATGCAATAGTATGTATTAAATAACATGTATTTTATATAACAGTATAAATCAGGTTAATTATAACAATTATTTTTTCTGACAGAAGAAGGCAAAACGTTAAGTGGTGAACCATTGATTCCTTGTAAGTGCTGCCTGCTTGGGAGCTAAACTTCTCTTTGTCCTGCAACAGATAGTAAACTACAGAGGGGAAACTTTCCAGAAAGAGGCCCATGGAGAGATAGAAGGAGAAAATAGCTTAGACTCAAATATGGGTTTGCTCTTAGCAACGATCAGGAAGACCTGACCACTGAGTTGATGGCCTAGTATGTTCAGACACATCATGTATGTTGTTCTCAGACTTTTTGAAACTGCATGATTGCCACATACAATGTTTTGAATTTTCCCCTTGTACCCATTTATTGGTGCTGATCACAGCTGCTAAATACCACGTCTGCTTCTGGAAACCATAGCTTTGCTTGCTAGCCATGCCTAAAAGCTATATATTTAAAAAAAGCTATTAAAAAAAGCTAAAACCTAAAGCTATAAAAGGAAAATACAGACTCGGCTGGGGGCTGGAGCTCTTTGAGAGTGATCTCACTCCAACCCTGGGTTAATAAACTCACCTACTTGCACTCATACTGGCATTGTTGGGATGAAAGCACACCTTAGTTCTCATTGTATAGGTAATTAAATGCAAGCCTAATGGTACTTTTGAGAAATACAGAGCACTTACAATAACCGGCTCCCAGATAGGCAAATCAATATGTAACTTTACAAGTAACTATCCCAAACCACAGGATTGCCAGGGATTAAGCCAGAAATAGAACTCAAGAAACTGAGCTACAAATCTCCTTCTCTGCCCACTAACATCACTCCCTTCCTACAGTGTTTCTCGGTGTGTGAAATAGTTTCTAGGTTTCCCTTCATGCTTATAGTCAACTGAAGTAGGCTGAAAAATTAAAACCAGGCCTTACACTTTAAAAAATTTCATTTTTTCCTTCTTTTTTAAGGACCTTGAATCTACAAAAAAAAAAAAAGATAATTTAAGAAATTTCATGGAAACTAGAAACTAGACATGTATTTTTCTTCCACCAGTTTTCTTGCATCCCTTCCTTCCTCCTTCCCTTCTTTCTTCCCTCCCTCCCTCTTTTCCTACCTTTCTTCCTTCCTTCCTTTCCTCTCTTCCCCCTCCCTCCTTCTCTCCCCTCCATACCTCCCTCTCTTTTTCCTTCCCTCCCTCCTTCCTCCCCTCCCTCCTCTTTTCCTTCTTTCCTTCCTTCCTTCCTTCCTTCCTTCCTTCCTTCCTTCCTTCCTTCCTTCCTTCCTTCCTTCCTTCCTTCCTTCCTTCCTTCCTTCCTCCCTTCCTTCCTTCCATGCTGCAGCTCTTGAAAATAAGCATAAAGACTTCTGCTCTGAATCTGAAATCATAGTGAGAAATAGCTTTTTATTTTATTTTATTTTTAGAGAGAGGGACATTAATGAAAACTTTGTTTCTTCAGATTCCAGCCAGACAAACTTTGACAGCAAAAGATTATTAAAAAAGATGAAACTAACTTTTGTGTTTAAAGTTATATTAGACTATTCATTTTGTTACCTGCTTTGATTTTTCCACTGTTAGGGTAAATTAACATATTTCCAAGCAGGGGACACAGAGGTGAAGGGAGCTTGGTGAGCAGAGATTCCGTGATTCATGAAAGAGCCTCTTTTTCCCCTACCGTTTCCTGTTTTCACGCTGCCTCACTAGCTCCATTCATGCACAGAGTAATATTGTGTGCTTCAGCACTAATAGCAAAAAGTGACATTAATTATATTATTTATTTACTTTTTGTTTTTTTGGGCAGCCTGCCTGGAGACAGTGGGATTTGGCGAGCTAGATTGCCTTGTGGATGTTCACTTTTATCTATCTATTTATTTATTTATTTATTTATTTATTTATTTATTTATTTATCTATTTATTTATTTATTTTTCTGACAGACATGATAATTTACTGACAAGAGTTTAAATTAGATATAAGATTTGACTCCTGGAGAACTAGTTGAAAATATTTGTCTGACTTGAGACCAAGCATTTAACATAAAATTCTCTGTGTCAAACATCATGAAAACAATATTCATATTGTGGTTAACAAAGATCAAAGTTCTCTTCACAGCTCAAAGCTGCTCTCCCTTTTCAAGCGTGTACCATGAATTCTGAAGTATATTCATGCTAATTCTAAGGAGGTCCCATAGCATAGCCAATCATATAATATCACAGGTATGTTTTTCAAAACCTAGTCTTTTCACCCAATAATATTTCCATTAAAAGGAATTTTGTATTTGAGAAAATTATAATTAAAATAAAGTGTATGAAATTTTAGAGTCAGAGGAGTCATGGTCAGCGCATGCTGAATCTGAACAGGTCATTTTAGGGTATCCCTGGATTTCTCAGAGTTCATGCCTTAAGGAGTTTACTTTGGTGCTTCAAACCTCACATTCTTTCCTCACCTCAGACTAGCTCTGCTTTCCAGCCTCTGAATTCCTCTTTCATAATTTCAGTTCTTCCTTTTGCTTTGAGATGCTTATTTTCCAGAAATAGAATATTGGTCACAAAGAGAGAAGTTAGTTTGGTTTGGGGACCAGAATCCACCCCCATCCCCACCATATTTAGGTTGTCCCTTAATAAGGAATCTTTGTAGCAATGAAACAGCATTCCTAGGCTCACCCAGGTCTGGATGGAATTTTCCAAATCCCTTACCTCTTAAGACTTTAGTTTGGGGTAACAACTCTACCTTGTTAATTCCAAGGCTTACTCACTCACAAAAAAAGCCATTTAATTTTGAAATGAAATACTTTTCATTTGCAATGTGTGATTTTATGATATCTTTTGTGACATGTTTTGAAAGATTTTCTCAACATGGCCAAAAATGAACTTGTTAATGGCATCAATTTTGTCTTTCCTGTTTATTTAAAAAAAATCTCTAGGAGATAACAGAATGGACAGCATGCAGTCAATTTGTAATGAATATTTGTTGAATCTTGAGCTAATAACGTCAATAAATATTTTTCCTAATTTTCTGAAGTTGACACTTTTTTAAATATATTTTTTTATTGTCCATAATGATTTATTTAATGGGCAAACAATGAGTTGTTATCTCCAGTTCCCCAATGCCCCTCTTCCCCATCCCCAATCAGCTGGATATACTCCTCCGTGGACCATCTGGATCAGTCCTTGGGGCTGGGGACCATGGATAGCCTAGGAGTCAGCCTGGTTCTGCCGGCCTTAGAGTGTTGTTACTGAGGGCGGCCATGACTTTGGGTATTCTCCCCCACCAAGACTCTCACAATCTTTCCACCCCCTCTTCCGCTCATTTCCCTGGGTCTTGATGGGTGAGTATTAAGGCTGCTTTATTGTTGAGATCTTAGGGGTCTCTGTACTTCTGGTTTAGGTTTTGTCGAAAATCATTGGTATCTGTCTCCTTGGTTTATCCTTTTTTGGCTGATTGTCTGTGGTCCTGAGTTACTTGTTCATCTCATCCTTCTCTGTGGGGTTCCATAAAGATCATCCACAGTAGGTCTGGGGTGGCTCATCTCTTGTCAGGATGCCAGTTACCAGCATGCTTGGTAGGGTTGGATGAGCCAAGGCTGCATTCTTAAAGATACAGAGTCTCCATCGGAGAGTGAGATCAGTATAGGTTAACTGAAATACACATTTTTGAATTAGCTAGATTCTATTTTTAGTAGACTCTTGTTCAATCGCTCGTATAGTGCATCACTCCTTGGGGGCCCAAGAGTCCAGCTCCCAGTGCATATCGCCCTAAGTCCCCACTTCCAGTTAAGGGCTCCCCCTCATTAAGTGGAGTATTTGGCCGAATTTGAAAGCTGTTGATTGCCTCCCCCAGGCTTTGGCTCCTCCACTGTGCAAGTGATCCATTCCTGGTTTGCTGTTCTCTCCCAGTAGGAAGTGTGGTTAGCCTACTCATGGCAACAGGACACTTTTTAAAATGTAGTATTTGACCATGATGGCACTAGTTGTTATTGGGAACATTAAAGAATCATCATATAGAATTTTAAAGTAAAAGGAATCTTATTTTTTAAAAAAATTCTGTTATCTTGTTTTATGAATGAATGGACATTAGATCAATTATTAATGTTAAAAAAACTCACTTATATAGTAATCTATACTGGTAAAATATTAGAGATCACATTAAAAAACATGTTAGTATAGTTGCTATTATTGGAAAAATCTTTCCATTTCACATTTTACAATCTAGTAAAGTATATGTAAATTTGCCTCAAACACACAAACATATTTGTATATATACTCATGCTACTATGAGAGAAATAGTTAAAAGAATATCTTTCTTGTACTTAAACCTTACTGTCCAGTGACTGAATATGAATAAAAATCTTCAGGAATGGAAACACAGTTGCATTTAGTTTATCCACCTCTTGCCATTATTGTGTACAGTGTTTTTAAAAATTTTTTTCAGTCCAAGACACATCTATGAATGGATGAGTGAGAGAAAGAGAGAATGTGCATGTGTGTTTTAATTTTTAACCTAATTACTAATCACTATGATATTGGTTGCTCTGACGATGAATGTATTCTGTGTGTAGGACCACACCCCGTGCACATCCCCACAAATTTACACCATAGTTCCCAGCTCGTTTTCCGTATCTCCATCAAACTTTGGTAAAGGGGGTGGTAAAAGCCTGAAGTCTCAATGTATGCAGGTTAACTTCAGATTTTCCTTAAATGTAATTAGGAAGCACTGACTTCCATTGTTAACCTGAAAATGGACCTTGACCACAGGGACAATGATGGCCTCAACATAGAGCATAAGGAGCCAATAGACCTTTTAAAATATACTGACATAAAAGAAATGGTGGCACTTCCTGAAAACACAATTAAGATCTCAACAATTTTGATAGTATATCCCATAAAATGTACTTTTCTTAGTCCAAGTCTACAGAGAAAAACTGCTTTGAATAAGTTCTTTGTGTAACTCATGGAGGCCAGTTCATTCATTTCCTCCCCAGAGGATTAACTGGTAGTTAACTATACCACTTACCAATTATCATAGAAAAATTTTAAGCTTTTCATCTAAAGTTCATTATTTCTTTAATGCCCAATTTTAAAGGTAGTTGTGTGTGTATATATGTGTGAGAGTGGATGTGTATGTGAGTGGATGTATATGGATGAGTGTGGTGAGGAGGTCAGAGGACAGCCTTGTTTGAAGCAGGGTCTCCTGTTTGTCACGGTGGAAACTAGGCTAGCTGGCTGGTGGGCTTCTGGAAGTTCTCCTCTCTCTACATAGCTCCCATAGCTCCGTAGGAGGTCTGGAATTTCATACCCATGTAGCTGTGTTTGGGGGATCTGAAGTCAAGTATCCATGCTTGTGCATAAAGCATTTTACTTGCTGAACCAACTCTCTAGCCCTTTAACTGGTTTTGTATGTGTGAATATTATTTAGTATCACTTAGGATGTTTGATACTGTTTTATACAAAGAAGTCAGAATTCTTTTGTGTGTACTCAAAGTATCTCCACATTTAGGTCACAAAGTTGTTTATATAAATTATTATGAATTTTTATTAGATTACAAACATTCGTAGGTTTATGGTGATCCCACGCTATTAGATTTTTAGGTTATTTTTGCACAAGGTGGATGAGAGTTTTTTGAATAATGTGAAGGCCTCTGCCTTCCAGACATGACTATGTAAATATTGAGTAGCCTTAACTTGCATACTCAGTGGGAAGGTGAGACCCTCTTCAGTACTTGGAGCGGATGGAGAGGGAGGTGCTGGGCGCCTCTGTTATCTGCTTAGCCCACTCTCCAATCCCATCCGAAATTTTCCATATTCTCATCGATACTCCTGTGCTGTGGTTTTCCCTCTTGTCAGCTCAATTCCCCACAACAAATACTGCCTCCAAGTCTGCTATGCTAATCAGTTTTTACTGGAATAATGTGTTTTTCTAATCACATATTATTGTATGTGATTCCACATATTATTGTAGAATATTAGGCATCCTGGCTTTTGTTGGGATCTAGAGTCTGTTTCATCACCGAGAAATGGGTATTTTCTGGCATGAGCCAGTCTCTGCCCCAGTGTTGTTGAAGATCTCCACTTTTCTCTTGGATACTACTAATCAAACCTGCCATTTCTATCCAGTGGATGAACATCAGAGAAAGAAGCCCTCTGCAGTCAAGTCACTGTAGTAGGTAACAAGGACTAAATTAACTTTTTTTCTTTTCTTCTTATGTCCACCTGCCTGGATGTTTAATATTAAATCACGCTTTTACTGGGACTTCTTTACATGGGTACTAGGGAATTGAACTCTGGTCATTAGGCTTTGCAGGCAAGTAAGTGCCTTTACTTCTAAGCCATCTCTCCATCCTTGCTTTCTACAAAGTTTTAAAGAAAATATTTTCAGTAAATGTACAACTGGTTATTCAAAAATCACAAGAGATCCAAATAAAAAGAGGCCATAAAAAATCTCATCTATGATGCAAATACAGACTGATTTTTATGGAAGAGTTATAGTTCAGGGAACATAATCCAGGAAGCTGGAGGAAGAGCTGTGGGGAGTAACAAATTATCAAAATGCCATGAAATAATACAACTGGACCATGAGATGGCATGATTGGACCATGATGTAACATAATTGAACCATGGGATAGCGTGACTGGACCATGAAATCTTCTGATTGGACCATGAGATGGCATGATTGGATCATGAGATGGCATGATTAGACCATGAGATAACATGATTGGACCATGAGATGGCATGATTGGACCATGATGTAACATAATTGAACCATGGGATAGCATGACTGGACCATGAGATCTTCTGATTGGACCATGAGATGGCATGATTGGATCATGAGATGGCATGATTAAACCATGAGGTAACATGATTGGACCATGAGATAGCATGATTGGACCATGATATAACATAATTGAACCATGGTAGCATGATTGGACCATGAGATGGCATGATTAGACCATGAGATAACATGATTAGACTATACAAAAGTATTTCTAGCTCCTGTTGAGAAAAGGCCATAAATGCATGGCTAACTGAATATCCTAACTTTTATGGGCCAGTAATTTATTCTATGTGTGAATGATGGTGCCTGGTGAAAGATAGGTAGCTTGGTTTTTTAATTCACACTTTTCCAAAAGAACAGGAGACACATTCAAAATCCCATCCGTATCAGTATCCACCTCAGGCCACTTAACTGTACTTTGAGACTGCAGATATCATTGAGTGAAATTTGAAGAACTCATCAAAATGGTCAAGTTTGCACAGGTGGCCAGAGATGCCTGTGTTAAATTGCTTCCATGCCTGCACTGCTAAATTATTTCTTTTCTTCTAGAGAATCTGGACTTGCCTTATTACTGTTTTTTTTACTAAAGAATGCAGCAAGGTGAGATTATACCCCTTGTAAACCTAGTCTTTAGGAGGCTTAAGGCTTCTTATTCTGTTCTCTTGTAGCCCTGAACTAACATTTAGGAAGCTTCATATTGGGCATGTTCAGCCTCCTCAACTGAGGTACTTAACCTATGAATGAGGCCATATTTCTTTCTCATCTTCAGCCAAGTCCCTGGTCCTTCTAGCTATGCGAGTGACCCAGGCTGACCCTCCAGCAGCGGGCTGTCCAGCTGAGCCTGCATACCCAGAGAATCATGAGAATTATTTTTAAGTTGTTGAAGTTCTTAAATTATAAGCTGGCCTAATTCGCTTCTTAGAAAATGGACACAGTATGCAAATGGTGGTTCATTTATACTCTGAGATACTGAAAATTTCTCATCTATTTTTTTTCTTTCACTGCCAATGGATCCTCTACTTAAGTTTTTTATTCTATAGTATAGCTTCAGACACTTTTATTCAGTTATTTCCCTGTAACAGAAAGCCCCTAAGTTCTGTTGGATCCAAGTTATTTGGCAACTGAATATTTTTCCAGGAAGCAGAAGCAGTAAGAGACGATGCCATAAAATAGCACTTCAACAATGCTCTAACATTCTAATTCTAAAATTCTCTACAATTTCAAGAGACAGGACAATGCCTTAGTGATTTAACTGGAATGTAAATGGAATCAAAGATGTGCATATACTATGAAAAATAAGTATGGGAAGATGTTATTTGTGCATACTCCTGAGTATGAGTACTGATACCATGTGTGCATGAGAAAATGAATCTGGATTTTTAAAAACAAAATATCACTTCTGTTTTGTGGTTTGAAACTAAACAAAGCAAAATATTTCTATAATATCCATTGCCAGATTTTGAAAGATTTTTAATATATTATATTCAGGGGCTTGATTTAGCATTGTAACTTGAGCGTCATATATGTGCATTTGTGGGCATATTATTTAAACTGTTCTGCTTATAAAATTATTAAATTTTGTTATAATTCCAAATAAAATTCTATTTAAGACCATGCCAAAAATGCAGATATTTCAAAATTTGCTTGCAAATTGATTTCTTAAATAATGTGATTCTTTTCCCTAAATAACAATAGATTTTTTTTGAAATTAAAGTAAAATTTACATCAATATACTATGCAAGTGTTGATAAAATTACTATGTGTGTATGTGCCATCTTGCTCAAATAGCTCATGATACCCTTTCATGTTCTTCCTAATATATGAATGCCAACATGTGGAATTGAAATATTTTCTATTTTTTGTAATTGAAATATTTGGAATCCTCTTCTCCTCTTCCCTCCCCCTTTCCCTCCCTTCTTCTTCCTCCTCTCTCTTCCTTTTTCCTCCCTTTCCTCTTCCTCCCTTCCTTTCCCTCCCCTCCCCTCCCAAAATCATTTAAAAATATTATTCGGAATCCTAATTTTAATTCTCTGAGATTTTCTTCCTTCCTTTCTTAACAATTTGTCAAAACATATCCAATAATCCAATTTTGGAATAATTGGGGACAAAGAGAAGGGATGACAGTGTAGATTATAAAGGTAGCAGTAATGATCAACCAGTTGCTGAGTCAGTGCTCAGGTGGACACAGCACACAGAATCCCTGTGGTCCGGATTGTGAACGTGTGAGACATCTGGATTTCACAGGAGCTTCATGGGCAACACTTGTCCTTCTGAACTTTCTCACCCCGCTTTTGATAAGTGTTGCCTTAAGCTTTGCTGAGTGGACTATGCCAAACTTTGTCTCTGATTGTTTTTACCTGAGAATTCCAGATTTACAAGCAGGTAGTGAAGGTGTTTGTCTCCCTACCAGGTAGGCAGAAACCTCACAGTATTGCCAGTAGCAATACAGGTGTTCTAACCCAACCCTGGGTCCAAGGAACACAGAGATCTATATCAATCGATAATTCGAACACAGAAATCTATATCAACAGATACAATTCCCTAAAATAAGCAGGAACAAGCATATGTACTCTTCTGTGTATTTTGAAGCACCATTACACAGAACAGTTGGGGTAAGTGGCCAATAAAATCCTGTAGGTCATGATGCCAAAGGGAATCCAAGACTCTGAAGATGTAGTACAAAACCAGTTCACAGTTTGTAATATGGAAGAAAAATTTCACATTTTATAGAAATTTTACCTTCAAATTTAATATCTTGGTTGAGAAGGTTTTGCATATTCATAACTTTGAAAGTCTACTGTTTTTTTTTTAACAAAAGACTATTTCTTCTATAACACCCTGAATTCTTTTTAATCTCTTTTTTTGGAATGTACAAAATAACTGGAGGTAATTTAGAAGTATTTTTTATTTTGTAGACATTTATGACATGGTTTTACAATCCCAGAAGAAGGTGAAAACTAAAGGGTGAACTTTGGATGAAATTAAATCATCATTAATTATTTTTAAGACAGGGTAGACTTTCTATTTCATAGAAATGTATCAAAAATGCAAATTCTTCATTAGACTGTAGATAATAGTTAAGCTCTAAATATGTTAAGATATTCTCTACCCTTACTATAAGATTTATAGTCCTGGAGATCTTTTCATCTTAAAATTTCACCAATGAGGACATAAAATACATTATAAAAATTCATTTCTTATAAGGACAGACTTGCTAATGAGCATGGAATTGTGAAAATTCAAATGTTTTCCACATATTCCTTCTGTTTCTGTATTACCAATTGGAGCTCTGAATGTCCCAGGCATCAGTCTTAAAATGAAACAACTTATGTTGCCACATCCTTACCTCATGAAGCTGCTATGAAGACTAACAAAATACATCAAGGATTTTAAGTAAAAAACAACATTAATATAATTACCAGTGAACTTCATCTGTAATGAAACAATTTTTAAGATAAAATATTGCATTGACTATTTCCCAGTCTATGTAGAGAGGATTGTAAAAACATTTAAAATAGTATGTATATTTGTGGGCATTTGAATATGCAATAATTTGACCATTCCAGAACTGGCAGAGAACATGATATTTGGGGGGTTATTAGACACTGAGAATCTGTAAAACAAATTAAGTTCAAGTTCTTCAATACAGATGTTTTAATAATCAGATTGATTTCAGTATTTAACCGTCTTTACTAGCCTTAAATCTCGTAGTTGGCATTTGTTAGGATGTGTGCAAGACTGACATATAAAAGGAATGGAAATATTGCACAGACTTACTTTGTGTGATACTTCAGAATGTGTGTGTGTGTGTGTGTGTTTGTGTGTGTAGAGTAATTTTGTATTGTGTGTGACTTGTGGTATATGCATGTGCTGTTGTAGATGCATGCAACCCATGTACATGAGTTTGTAGGATATGGGGAGTCCTTCTCTGATCACTCATCTGCATATTTCTTTGGATGGAGGTCTCTCACTCAACCCAGAGATTCTGGTGGTCAGTGAACCCCATCCATTCTCCCATGTCCTTCCCCTGTGGACTTACTGGGGTTATAGACATGTGTGGCAACACAGCTTTTTAGGCGTTTTCTGGGGAGTCAAGTTCAGTGGTCTTTGGACAGAGAGGGTCTTGTGTTTAAGCAGTCAGCTAAATGAATTGACTTAGTTTTGGCAACACCAACCAATTACATATGGTTGTCCTGAAATAAAATTTATTTTAAGTCAAGAATACTTTCAGGTGGCATTAGTGAGGGTCATATGTGTAAATAATAAGGTGGAAAAGAGGATATTTCTAATGATAGACTAATTTCTACTACAAATGTGATAGGAAACTATAAAATGAATGCCAAACTGTCCATCATTCTTTACTAAAAATAATTGCTCAAAAGTTCAAAAGAGAGTAAGAAGGCAAGCTATTAGGCTTTCAAGAGAAAGAACGTATCAACAATGTGATGATATGTGAAAAAGCCTATTGACATCCAGTTACCTTTTGTTATTTATCAAATATTATCAAAAGAAAATTATCTTGTATGTTGTTATTTTACTACAAACTAAAATTTAATAATGCATACAGTTTTATGAGTAAAACCTCAAGAATAAAGAACCCTATTACAGAAGCTCTATTACTTTTGGCAGCCTCATAGGAATGCCAAGTGTACATCAAGCCACTACTATGCACATGACGGCTAGAATGCCATGTGCATAAGACATCATTGTTGTAGGTTTCTAGTGTGGTGCTTAAGTTTTGTTAGTTCATGTGGTCTAATCCTTTCCCTCTGTTACAGAGATGCTGGTGTTCTGTAGCATTTGGTGAGAAGTCTTGTTGTATGATTGAGGACACAGATATCCTTATGACATTTTAAAAGTATATTAAATGCCAACATTACAAAGGGCAAAAATAATACAGACCAAAAATATCTTGACAAATCTACAAAAAATATCTAAAATATAAGTCTCACCCTGATTCATTCTGTTTCTCGTTTCTTCCCTTTTGTCTTTGGAAAACATTGGAACAGAACTATTTTATCATGCTGTGAACACAGTTAACTAAAAGATATTTTAAAGAGGGATGCACATGAATGTAAAACCATTTTGCTTGCTTTTCTGAGTTCATTTAGCTTTGGTTTTATTTGCAGTTCCTGTTTCAGTGTGGGCCTGTCATCTTCCCCTTGGCTCAGTCAATTTTCCAAAAGTACAAAATGTTTGCTTGAAAATTCTCTTGCATCATGGAAAGGAGCTAAATAAATTTGGGTTACTTTGAAGTTCTATAAATTATAAAATTATTTCATAAGAGAGTTGCAACTATATATACAGTTGTCATTGTGGATTCTTATGAACTTGGTTAGAGTATGAAACTAAACATTTTTATCCTGGCTGATTTGGATCCTCACTTTCTAGAACACAGTGAGTGACACATTTGTGAGGTAAGAGGTAATAACTTCACTTTTACAGACTAACTTCTAACACTCATGTAATAGGAAAACCATGAAATGAATGTCAAACTGCTCATCATTTTTTTTCTTAAAATAACTGACCTGGAGTTCAAAAAAGTGCAAGAATGGCAAACCATTAGATTTTTAAGAAAAAGACCACATTAGAAAGACTTTTTTTTTAAAAAATAATTTGAACATTTCTTACAAGTGTACCATCAAGCCATACCTTGTCAATTAATAAGTCAGTTTAGACATAGTAATTTATTTTGTTTATGGCAAAGTGTTTGTGGATAAATGCCTAATTTCTGCCTATCTACTTGTGTATGTATATATTCATCTATCAGGATAGGAAGGAGTAGGGGTTGTAGCTCACACTCGAAGCCCTTGTATAGCATATACAAGGTTCTGAGTCCTATGTCTAACACCACAGAGAGAACTGAAAGGGAAAGATTCAACATCAACATGAGAAAGGACAAGTTAATTCTAAAGGTTTTCAAAGATATTATGTCATTCATAACATATGTTGCTTAATTTTCTTCTTTTCCTTAATTCCATGTGTAGTAATTTACTGATTATTACCTGGGCCTGAGAGATGGCTCAATGGTTGAGGTACCTGCCTGCAAAGCTTAATGACCACGGTTCGATTCCTGAATACCCATGTGAAGCCAGATGCACAAAGCTTGAGTTTGCTTGCAAATAAATAAATACAAACATTTAAAATGATTATTATATAGCTTTCTCTACCTTTCAGGGGCATAGAACTATGAACAATATGTTTCCAATGTCTTTTTGGTTATTGAGCACTCAGTAAATGAAAAGTTGGTTTTGCAACTGAGTCTCTTGATTCCCAGATATTTCTGAAGACATGAAATGGGAGCTCTGAGCCTTCCACTCAATTAGTAAAGCTTCATGGATAGTTAAGAGTGTAGAGAACATTCAACTTTTTTTTCACCTGACCTCTAAATCCATTGTCAATTTATTACCTTAGTTTCTCTCATCCACCGAGATAGACAAATAGTTAATTTAAAATATGGTTACAGAGGAAGTGACTTCTTATTCCCTGTGTTTTTTTTCGTTTGTTTGTTTTGCTAAAACTTGGAAATCAGAACTAATACTATAAAGTTAACAAATTGTCTTTGACATTTTAAATTGTGAAAAAATGGAAATATATTACGAACTGTGCTTCTAACTAAAGAACTTACATCAATGAAACTGTCACATTCTATTATATTTTGAATTCATGTATAAACAATTAGCAGAGACGAACTGAAAGGTCACCCAGGAAGTAAATCCCCTGGAAGTTCCCAGTGGGAAGCTGAAGGCAGCTGAGGGGATCTCTTCTGATTTTTCTCTCTTTCCTGTGCTTTTTGTACCATTCCTTTCTGGGGTTCATCTGTAAATCTCTGGGCTGGTTTCTGAGAGCTTCTACATCTTGCAGTCAGTTACAGACTGCAGAGGTTAGACATAATTATAACTCACTATGAATCTACTATGTTTCCTTCCAGAGGCATTAATTCAGACCCTGGTTAAGCCTAGTTGGGCAAGGGCCAGAGGAATTCAGACCACAGAGTACAGACAGTATAAGGTAGTAATAACTCTAGTCATATAAGACATTTTGCCTGAAAGAAGTCTTTCACCAGCAGTGAGAAGGCTTGGGATTTGAAGCAGAAGGTAGTGCCTAGGAGAATAGCTATATCATTTCTCACTTTCTAGAAAAGTATAGGGATATGGAACTCTGAAGAACTCAGGAATGTGGAACCCCATCTTTACATGTTACCACAAACACTTAACTACTGAATGAAGATTTTGGCAAACTCACAAATAGGTGTTTCTAAACTATTATGCATTCATTTCACTATTTTACATTTAATCAAAGACCTAGAAAGTACACACACACACACACACACACACACACACACACACACACACACACATGTGCAGGAATATCATGTGTTCAAAAATTTGGAGTAGGGAGCTGGTTCGTTCTTGTTGCAAGCTTAAATGTCTAAGAGAGCTTGAGACTGTAAATAGCTAGAGTAACCACACATTCCTGTAACTCCAGTGCTGTGTTGTGAGGAGATCTGAAAGTCACTGGGCAGAAATTTGTCTCAAGGAAATATACAGATGAGCAAGGGGGGAGATACCCAGTGTCCTCCTCTGACCTCCACACATGTATACAACAGGGCATGTGCATAGGCACACACCTGTACATACATCATCCAAACCACACATGCTACACACATATACCAGCATAACAGTTTGAAAGCTACAAATATGTACAAAATTTCCACTCATCAAATGAATAAGCAAATAAAAGATTATAAATTGCCTATACTTCCACTGCAAGAGTCTTAATTTAGAGTGGCATTCCAGGCTCAAGTACAATATGATGTTAAATTATTTTATTAAAGTATGATAATTGGAGGCTTAAATTTGAAGAGCTGGTTGGCATCTTACACATCTTGGCAGCCTCATTAGAAACAGAAAACTAACAAACGAACAAAGCTTCTTGATGAGGGAAGAAGACTTCTTTGGTCCAGAGAAT